>JALLAP010000003.1:0-54711 GCA_036939355.1 Thalassiosira profunda | reverse complement strand
GCGCCAAGTTAGTTACGCGATCGTGCCACAACTGGCGCGAAACCTCCTTCAGATGGTTCTTTTGGCTCTTCGTCGAGGCGAGCGCACGTTTACTTCTACACTCAAATCTCACTCTATCCTCCCTCATTATCCAGGTGATGTGATGGGACCCAACACCTGCAATGCCCGCGGCGCTTGCCGCTTCGCTGATGTGGTGTGAGCCTGTGGCCTGTGAGGAAGGGTTGAGGGTTGCAGAATTAGAATCCTCTGACGCAGGATTCTTTCTAGGGTTTCTGAAAGAGGCTAACGAGAACAGTTGACGCGCCTTTGTCACTGGAATCACTAACAGATAACGCAGGGAGTAAAAGTCCTGCACAAATGGATAACGACGGAGCGGACCACGCGGGGTATCGGGGGGAATTGCTCGCGCTGACAGACGCCGTGCTGGAGGGGCTGCAACGGCAATATATAGGCATATCGGATCAGCGTCCTCAATTTTGTATTAAGACCGAGGGAAGCAAAGCCAGGGTACCTAGATTAGATATCCCAACTATTTCGTTACCTACCGTTCAGACGGTAGGTAACCATATGTTTCTACGGCGTCTACGAGGATTTTTTACCTACCGTGTCTCTCGTAAGTAGGACATATATATGGTAATAGTTGGGATATCGGGACACAGTGAGGAAGGAGGTCCGGAGGGATGCCAAGAACGTTGCAGAATCTCAAGAATCCTGAAGCGAATTCTTTCTAGGGTTTCTGAAAGAGGCTACAATACGAGAACAGTTGACGCTTGTCACGAATTACATATTTCGTTGCAAATTCGGTAAATACGTACACAGAGGCCAAAATGCCGGCCGCAGGCTCTTGGGACATTTCCCTGACATGATACCTACGATAATGTCCTTGAGCCCGCGCCGCCCGACCATAACCGCCACCGCCGCCCCCCCCCGCATCGCCGATCGCCGCCGACGTTGCACCACCACCATTCAAGCCGCCCAACCGCCCCTACCAACCCGAAACAACAGCCATGAAGTTCAGCATCGCTGCAACCAGCCTGTACCTGTGCGGGAAGAAGGTATGTGCCGTGTGTGCTCATCTTATGTGCCGGTCGGCAGTTGAATCACCCGACGCGCTGTGCTCACTCTTCTCCGCGTCGTCGTCGTTGTCGCCGTTCCGCAGGCCCGCGCCATCATCATCGGCGACGAAGTGGTGGACGACGTCGCCGCCTCCGAGTCAGCGTCAAGCGCGCACGCCGGCTTGAGGCCCGCCAAGAAGCATGGCGCCATCGAAGCCAACCCCAAGCCAGAGGCCGACGCCGGCATTCTGGGGAGGGGCGGCGCCCCGCCCGCGAAGACGGACGCCGGCATTCTGACCACGGCTGCTCTTCGAGCCAAGATTCGCTCCCTCGAAGCCGACACTACCTGCGATGCCTTCAAGGACACGCCCGGCCATGGCCATTGCACGAAGTTCTGCGAGACTTACAAGTGCATGGAGGATCCCGATAGGAAGGATTGCGTCGCCGCCAAGGAGAAATGGGACGAGACGTCCAAGGAGAGGCTTCCTTGCGATCCCACGGCGGTAAGTGCCATCTCTGGCATGTCGAATGTCGATAGCAGAGGTCCACTTCCTCTCTGACGCATTATGCCGTGCTGCGATCTCCTCACCCCCACTGATATGTGCTACTTCTTGCAGAGTCCCACGCAAAGTCCCACGCAGAGTCCCACCGCGACGCCGACCAAGGCCCCGACTGTGGTGAGTGCAATCTCTGCCCGAGATACGAAGGCCTTGGCCCACGAGGGAGATCAGATTTGCCTCGATAATCGTTGCCTCTCGGTCGTTGAGCCGAGGAGGAGTTGCCTCTAGAGGTACTTAGGAGCGCACGGGTACTTTCGCTCACCCTCTAGTCCAACTCTTCAGTGCCCCGACGAAAAGGTGAAGTGCGAGGGCCTTTCTGCCTGCGCTGGCGCAACCGGCACGATCGCATGCGGAAGCTGTAACAACTTCTACGCGTGCTTCGACTCTGACGGTAGGTGTACCTCCTCCACTGTTCGACCTTCCTCTTTTCATGTGCGCACATCCCCTAACGCTAATGCCTAATTTTGCGTCATTCCTTTGCCACTTCTGAACAGGCGATATCAAGGAAGACAGTTGTAATGCGGATGGGGCGTGCTCTTCCGCCCAAGGCAAGTGTGTCAATCTTCGCTGTTCTACCTTCATCTACGATTCTACTATTTCAGTTCGCACATGCCCCTAATGCTATGCCTAATTTTGTGTCATTCATTTCTCTTTGCCACTTCTGAACAGGCGAAATCAAGGAAAACAGTTGTAATAAGAAGAGCGCGTGCAAGGCCGTGACGGGCACGAGAACGGATGGTGAGCCTGTATGCTCTTATTGTGTTCATCTCGAGATAGGATCATTGTGTTCTCATCTCATAACACTCAGGTGTCATTGGAGCCAACGCTTGCAATGGCGAGAAGGCGTGCTTCCAAGCCAGAGGTGAGCATGTATGCTCATTTTGTGCATCTCAAGATCGATTTGTGTTCTCATCCTGTAACGCTCAGGCGACATTGGGAACAACGCGTGCAACTACGAGGAGGCGTGCCTCCTTTCTGATGGTGAGTCTGTTTGCGAACGAGCCTTTTCTGGGGATTGTGTTCTCTCATCCCATAACACTCAGTTGACATCGGAGACAATGCTTGTAATGGCGAGGGAGCGTGCTACCGCGCGCTAGGTGAGCCTGTATCTCATTTTGTTCTTCTCAAGATGAGATTTGCTCTCATCCATAAAACTCAGGTGACATTATCGGAGCCAACGCCTGCGCGGGCTATTTCTCGTGCCGGTTCACGGGAGGTGAGCTCTCACTTCGTCAAACGAGGCTGCAGTAATTCAATCACCTACTAATCTCGATGAATGCTCATCTCACAACAGGAAACATTGGCAAGGACAGTTGGTGAGAATGCTTGTCTTGACATTGTGCCTCGAGTCTGACACATGCTGTCTCGTCTCACCAATCAACCTCTTTCAGCAAGGGCTATCGTTCGTGCTATGGCAACCCCAACGGTAAGTCATATCTTGAATAGATGCTGTTGTAGAGAGCTCGAATGTGCAAACAAATCTCGCACGCGCGCAAATCCTCTCTACATAGACATCCCTCCCTACTCGTGCAACGAGCCCTGCGAGTGCACCAACAACTGTCCTTATTAGAGGACGAGAAACGCAGAAAAGTCCTCCTCGAGGGTGCATCAAGAAATATCAGCACAAGAGGAGGATCTTCTTTGCATTCGGATGAGAGAGGTACAGGGGGCGTGCGCGCTCACTTCGAGTTTACAGCGAGCGCACTCTCCTCCGAATCGGGGGACAAATTGTAACAGAATTATTCGTTCAAGTAATCTGGCAGTCGGTGCAACCCTGTCCAGACTGGGAACTGAAAGGGGATCTAGGTCAGTGGGTAAAAAGTAGGAGCAACTTAAGATCTAAGTGGTCAGTCAGTGCGAAAGTTAGGAATGACTAGGATTGATCCACCCCTTTTTTCATTCTCTCGCCATTTGCCGTCGTCGAACAAACCAGAGATTACGTTGCGGCGCTTCACACGTCAAAACTCGGCAATCATCTCCTTCACCACGCCGCAGCGTTCGATCTCCTCCATCGCGCGTCCGGGAGCCAGCACCACGCACCCAATGTCGTCCGGGCCGCTCGAGAAGATGACCAGGAACGACATTCGCTTCGGGCTCTCATCCTTCATCCTCGGAAAGATGACCGGCAGGTGCCGAAGCAGCGTTACCCCGTGGCCGTCGTTCCACTCCGTGTCCGCTTCCCGATTCACGTCGTTCTGCTCCGTGTGCCGGAACGAGCTCCAGTTCGTGACGATCGAGAAGGTCAACTCCGGATGGGCCCGCGGGAGCGTCGTCGCCGCGCCGGTTCCCGCGGCCGTCCCGGCCCTCCGGCAATTCTCCAGCGATTTGCGAATCAAGGCGGGGCTCTTGTAGTCCTCCCTCGTGTACGGGACGGGATTGGCGTAGTTGCCCACGTGATCCTCCGAAACCGTTTCCAGCCGCTTTCTAAAGTTGACCGTCATCAAGCCGACGTCCACGTTCAATAAGTTCCAGAACCACGACACGAGGATGCTATTAGTCGACAAGGTCGGCGAATCGTCCGTGGCACTGTCCAAATCGTTCAGCGCCGCAGGCGTCATGGGAGATCGCAGGGTGCTCTTGTAGATGTCCGAAATGTTCCCCTCGGTCAGGTGCTGGGCTTTTATGTTGGCGATAAAGTGGCGGTTGATAAGGAACACCCGGCCCTGCAATTCCGATCCCTCGCCTTCCTCCTCGGCGGCGCTCACGCCGCTCCCCAGTCGAAACAATTTTGCCCAGGCCGGATCCGTCGTAATGTGAGATATATAATGAGCCTCCTGCCTTCCCATCAACTCCATCACTTGGGAGCTGAACATCAGCTCGCGCTGCGGAATCAAGGCCGAGAGGGCCCGGTTCCCGAGCAGCATCTTGTAGATGCCGTAGTAGGTGTACCCGTCGCCCAGCGCGTGGCTCATGCTCACCACCAACGCGAATCCGTCCTCGAAGGGGGTGGGTACGACCGTTACCCGGAACAGCGCCCCGGCCTTTCGATTGATGAGTTGGATGTTGGTCTTCACTGCAACATCATTCCCCAGCAAAATCTTCTCGTAGTCCGCGTACGGCGTATCCTTGTCCAGCGGCACGTCGTCGTGCGCCATTCGTCGGAATATTTCGGGCGCTACCTCCTGCTTCGTGGGATCGTACCACAGCCGCAACGTGTTGTCGCAGGAAGATCCCACGCCCTTGCCGCGGACGAGCCACCCGCCCAGCCACGGATTGGCGCGCAGCATCGCCGCCAGCCGGCGCTCCAGCCCGTCGAGGGCGGAGTGCATTTTCTCGGGGGACGCGCAGGAGAAGAACGTGACCGTGGTGGTGGGCCACTCGAGGATGTTGAGCGTTTGCTCGAGCGGCAGAAGTTCGCACGCCGTTTTGCCCTCGAGCCACTCTGCTGTGATGTCTCCGGCGTCATCATCCGAACTGCCGGACCCGTCGGCGGCATCGCCGTTGCCCCCCTTGGGCGCGTAGTAGGCGGCCGCGGCGACGATGAGGGCCGTGCAGATGGGCATGGTGCACCTTAGAGGTATAGGGCTCATGTGAAAAGATATCACATGCGAAGGAATTAATTATTGTTTTGGAGGGAAACAAGAGGGGAGATCTTTTTGCTTCCCCCGTCCCGCCTTCCTTCCTCTTTGCTTGGCTGCCCTTCAGTTTGACGTGCTGCTTGGCCGTGTTGGTGCTGCCGAGTGTTGGCTCCTCACTCCAGATGGTATTGGGGTGAGGGCCAAGAACACGTGATGTGCACTTTTTGCAAGTGCCACCGCAAAACGATTTCTTTCACGAGGCAGTGTTCGAGCCTCCGAACCGAACGACGATCAGCACCGTCTTGGCCAGGCTCCCGTCAATGTCCACATCGCCCTCCAACAACACCGTCCCGCCCTTTCCTCCCGCTCCATTAGCCCCGTTCGTGTCCAGCCCCGGTAAGGGAATTATCGTCACCTCCCCGCCCAGCCCCTCCACTCCCGCGACGAACGCCTCCCGACATCCCGCCGTGCGTTCCTTCTCCGGATCGGCGATCAACGCGTATCCTCCATTCAGTGGATGCAGCAGGCTTTGGAGCTTTGAGGCAAGGGAGGTCATCCCATCGGGTTCGTAGAGAATGTCCGATGCCAAGAGTACTGTATTTGTATCGTCGTATGTTGGGAGGTGCAGGTCCCGGTGGCTCATGTTCTTCACGGGCGAATTGCTTTCCTTATCCGTGGCATCGCTTTGGTCGTTACTCGTTGGCAGCGTCCAATCGTCCATTGCAGCTCGTGCCGTGATTGGTGCATCGTTTCCGGAATCATCCACCTGACCGATCGGCCCCGTGGCAATTCCATTGGTCGCCGCGCTGGAGATCGCACAGTGCAACGCGTACGGCTCCCGATCCAAAAAGGTGATGGTTCGTCTCTTATCGTCGATTGCCGCCGCCGCCGAGGCGTAGGCCAGCCCCGCCACGCCCAGCCCGCACCCGAGCTCGACCGCGTGGGAGGCGCTCCGCAGCGCTTTGGATGCTTGTTTCATCGGCTCCGTTCCCCCCTCGTCCCCGTCGTTCATCGCGCGAACGACCAGCCTTGCCAGCGCGAGCGCCGTGGGCCACACACGCCCCCAGCTTGGATCGCCGTCGCTCCGCTGCTTCGAGTAGGCCATCCATTCCCAAAGACCGGCCATGTCCGGCGGGCGCACCAACAGAAGATCGGTTTGTATTGCAATTCCATCTTTGCCGGATGCGGCGACGATGGGGAGCCGATCCTCCACGAGCGGGGGCAGCGTCAGGCCGCCGGGGTGGAGGGGCCGGGGATATTGGTGCTGCGGCAGCTGGGAGGCCGACATGCGCAATGGCTGCTTCGATTTTGGAGACGATGACGACATATGTGCTTGCGCTGAGAAGGCCGACGCAGAGTCGAGGGAGAAGGCCGCGAGCAGAAGGAGGAGCGCGGAGGTGGCCGCGGCGGGGTGGCGTCGGCGGAGAGGGCCGGGGCGGGCCATCGTTGCAAGGGAGGGTGAGTACTATCTAGAGAGGTGAAAGAAACAGCTGGCTCGAAGACACCAAAAAGTGCCGAGAGCCAGCAGAAGAAACGAACAATGAAGATGACACATCAAGTGCACCATCGCCAGCGCTGAATGAAGAGCAACCACAATTCAACGATGCGCCCCTCCCCGGCGAATTGCAGGCGACGACCCGTCGCTGCTGGCAGTGGCGGCGCGCTCGCCGCTGCGGCTGCCGTCGTCCTCTCTTTTGTTTTTGCAACGGCGGTGCACCCCACCGAACATTCTTCTGTTGCAACAATACCCCGCGTTGCCGCCTTCGTCCCGAGCGCCCGACGAGGCAGGTCCAGAATAATCGCCGCCTACACGAGCTCGGACGGGGGCGACGACAAAAGTGAGGAACCCGCTGATGATGACGGCAACGAGGAGGACGACGACGATGGCCTCGCTTGGCGACTCGCCAAAGTAAAACTGGAGGAGGCGAACACCCGCCGCTTCCTCAAATCCCAACCCCTCAAACTGAGCTACGCCGACTCCCAGCAGTGGATCCAGCGGAATTGGGCCCCGAAGACACAGGCTGAATTTGAGGATTTGGTGGCGAACGGCAATTTGCGGACGCCGTACATCAGCAAACGGCCCGAGGAGTATTACGGACGGCGGGGGGAGTGGATCAGCTGGGAGCATTATCTGCTGGGGGAGGAGGGGTGCCGGGGGCTCAACGATACGGAGGCGGAGTGGGAATGAGCGCACATGTATGTGCTTTGTGCCGGGATTGTGTGCCGGTGTGTGGCGACCGAGGAGAATGTGGCGTCGTACGGTACAGACGTGAGGGGAATTGTATGAGGAAGTGAACAAGCTGGGAATGCAGCCTGATGAATTTGGGAAGAGCAGACCGCAGAACAACAAATCCGTGGGGAAAAGAAGAGGTCGGAGCACTATCTGATGTGATTCGATGTGAGAGTTGCTTCTTCTCGGAAGCAACGGGTGTATTTGGGCGTGTAAAGAATGATCTAGTAGTGTTGTCAACTGCGTTTGCCCCGCAAAGGCGTCATGGAGAAGGTATTAGAGCACATTGTCCGGAGCCTCTGCTGCACAAGCGCAAGCTGGCTAGGTAAGTATTGTAACGGTTAGGTTTACGTGGTACAATAGATACCACTCTCTGCTAGGTATGAGGCCATTGGGAATTGCCCAATCGGCCCGATTTGGCCCGGTGAGTGGGCAATTGCCCAGTCGACTGGGCAATTAGGGTTAGGGTTAAAGTTCGGGTTAGGGTTAAGGTTAGGGTTAGGGTTACAGCTGACCCTAGCTGTCCACCCACTTATTAAAGCCCCAAAAAGGCCAAGGCAGGTGTATCAAATCAAACTGTTACTTTACTTAGTCGTACTTCTTCATTTGGTGGTACAAGTCATCCAAATTGCCGTTGCATTGGAGGAAGAGGCGGAGTTCCATCATATCGTCGAGCATCTTCTCGCCACATCTTTGGCGAATCAACTCCAATTGAGAGAACACTCTTTCAACGGAGCAACTGGATAGCTGCACAAGGACAACCAAGCGAATTGCAGTCCCGTGCGTCTTGAACTTGTCCTTCCTGCCCTTCCACCATTTCCAAATACGAGACGCATATTCTCCGGCGTCGTTCTTCCAATCGTATTCAGTGCCCTCTGGCAGCTTTCGCCTTTTGATTTTCCTTTGGAGGCGAGTCCGGTAACGCCTTGATTTTGGGATGCTCTCAAGGTCGTGATATTGATGAGCCTCGTAGACCACCTTGGGCATTTCTTTCTTCAATTGATCGATGAAAGTGTCCGTGAACTGTTTGAACCCAAAGTGCTTGAGCTTGTCAGCAAGCGGGTACAGAATGTTGATGATATCGGGCATTGGATCGCCCCTGCTGATATTTTCAGCCAGGAAGACTGGATTGAAGAGCGTTGCCGCCTCTGCCATCAGCCTCGTTTCATAGCTATCCCCGCCGGGAGCGAGGAAAAGATTGTGATAGTATTGCCCGGCCGGCTCAATGATAGCCTTGGCATGATTCAACAGCGCTGGTTTCGACCGACAAGGAAACTCTTCCTTCCAATCGTCGTAAGTCTGCAATCTCTCTTTTGCAGCGTCCTTTGCTGACTTTTCGTCGCGCTTCAATACCTTCATTTCAGCCTTCAGCTCGGCTATCTCAGTCGCCAAGGCTTCAATGCGATCGAGGTCAGCGTCAGTAAGAGTTTGGGCTGTCCGTGTCCCTCTGCGTCCACGCTGCGAAGTGGTACCACGGACCGAATCCTTTTCATCAGTCAGGCTCTTGAGCTTGTCTTTTGCGACGAGGACAGCTGCGGCCTTTCGCTCTGCTTCGTCATCGGCCTCTTCCAAGGCACGGGCCAACACAGCATCAACACTTGCAATCATTGGCAGAGCTCGATCGGCTGCCTCCTCGATGCCCTCGAGATCGTAGCCACTGCTGATGCAATCCTCTACCCGATTGAATACGTCGTCAGCTCTCAAGATGAGCTCATCGTCGCCCTCCAATGAGTAGCATCCCTCGACAAACTTCTTCAGCCCAACGGCGACGACCCTCGACTCAAAGATTGCCATGCCAAGCTGTGCCCTTGCGTTCGTCCGCGGGCTGAACGCTTCCAGCATTTTTGCAGAGGAAGTCTCGGAGCAATTGTTATCAGCGCACCACTGGACAATGTCCATAACCTTCTCAAGAGTTTGTGCGTCGATCTGAATGGTCTGCTCGAGCCAGACAAAGAAACGAACACTCCCAGCTGTGAGGACGCTCTCGTCGCCAAACAGTTCCTTCGCGCGTTCACGGGCTTTGCCTGGGTGGTTGATGACAGCCTGCCAGCACTTGCGAAACGTGTGCGCAAACTTGGCCGATCCATCAGGCCCGAGCACCTTCTTCCCGCAATTGCTGAAGGAGTGCGAGCAGCACCAGTTCTTCGCGGGTACTTCCGGTAGATCCGATCAACGGCAGCCTTGTTCGTCCGCGCGCGGTCCTGGTGCGTCGACTGCCAGTCCTCTAGCTTCAGCCCGAGACGCGTACACAAGGTATGAATGATGTGCGATGCGAGGTGTTTGTTGTCGAGCTTCTTTTTGTAGAGCCCGACGCGCACAAGGAGCTCAATGACTTCCCAGTCTTTTGTCACGAAGCGCAAGACAATGGCTTCCGCTTCGTAGCAGGATGGCGTCCCATCGAAGCCCGCGGAGTAAGGACGGAACGTGCCTTTGCCTCCGATGATCGCAACGAGGCGAGCGATGCATGTATCAAGCGCAGCCTCAACATATGAGTTCACAAGATTGCATCGGTCTCCCAACGTATGCTCAGTATAATCGTCGAAGAAAGACTCCGACAGATCAATGAGGCAAGTGACCGGTGTGTTCGACTCCGCTGCTCCGATCAAAGCGCCGGCCCGATACAGCTTCGACTTCTCGTCAGGATCGACAGTCCCTCGCGTGCCTTCCTCGACATTGTCAAGGGTCTGCTGAGCCAAGGTTTGAACGCCCTCCCCTTTCTGCCGCATCTTCTTTTTGTGCCGCTCTGACCTGCAGTGACGCGGAATATGCTTCGCTCGGCTGATGCCCTCGAAACAGTTCGTGCAGTCGATCTTCCCGTTCTTCCACCTGATACCATGGCCGTGCCACTGCTCGTTCTGTTTATGCCGCCCACCGTTCATAACGGTCTGGTAGGACTTGAAAGACACTGGCTTTGGCTTTGACTTGCCACGCGCGCCCTTGCTCATGCGCTTGACCCTCTTTGCAGTGCCAGATTCGGGCAGACTGTCAACAGACACGTCCGATTCGTCTCCGCTGTTCTCCTCCTCTTCCTCCTCCGCTGTGTCTTCATCCTCGAGCTCGATTACGTCGCCGCTCTCCCCCGCTGCTTCGGCAGCGGCGGCAGCCTCAGCCTCCAGCCTCTTCTTCTCCGCTACCTGTTCAGCGTCGTACAAGCTGAGGAGTTTGTTCACGTGAAGGCAGTATGCCGTCCAGGCGGTGAATTTCCCAACATCCACTCCCTTCCAATAACTCCGTGCGCGCTGCGCCATCACGCGAGCACTGTTGGCCTTGGCACAGAGATCCTTCGACGCCTTCATCTCTTCCTTCGCTTCTTTGATCTGCCCTTCAATCACAGTTGCCTCCAACCCTTTGCGAACCATACTCTCCATCGCATCAGGAGACTCGACATCAGTCTCCAGCTCGGAAATCTCGTCAACAAGTTTGGCAAGCTGTTCTTCCAACTCAGCGACCTCCGTCAGAGTGGAGGGGCGAACGGGCTCGATCGGAGTCGTGATCCCTTGGACGAAGGAAAATTCTTTGTCTTTCGGATCCAGTTTGGCAACAGAGGCCTTGTTGTAGAAACCCGCCTTGCTGCTGAAGGCACCAGTCATTTTGACATTGTCGGTTCCCTTCAGACGCTGCGGCTTCCCCTTTCCGTCGCCTCCGTCTCCCCCCGCGGCCTTGCCCGTTTCGTCACCGTCGCCCTTCGCGACGAGGAATGAGGCGATGCCTTTGCCCTTGGTCGCTTTGGCAGCAGTCTTCCCGGGCGCTGGCGCAGGTGCAGCCGGTTTGTCCTTCTTCTTCTTTGGACCCGTTGTCCCCTTCCCCTTTGCCTTAGCAGCACCACCGCCGCCACCCTTCTTGGTCGTCGTACCGGCACCCGCGGCATCAAGGATGGAAGCCAAGGTCGAAGGGCAGCCCTTCTTCTTCGTCTTGGGAGGCGCCACTAAGCCCATGGACCCGCCCGACGAAGCGACGCTGGCGTCGTCGTCGCCGCTTTTGGACGCCGCAGCACCCTTTGCAGCAGACTTCTTCTCGGGGGTACTGAGAGGTGGGAATGCCTTGTGGTCGCCCACTTTTGGAGGAGCCTTCCCCCCACGTCCACGCGATCCGGCGCCGGCGCGTTCGAAACGGGGAGTGCTGCCGTCGGATGCTTTGTTCCTCTTTGCCGCGGCTGCCTGGGCAGCGCGAGCAGGGGAGGAGGAGGGGCCACTCCCGTTCCGAGTGGGGGTGGAGGGACCCTTCCGCTTGCCGCCGCCGCCGCCACCTTTGGCGTTAGCGGCGCCGTCACCTGCGGCGGGCGCGCGTTTGGATGCACGAGGCATGGCTGGAATTGCTGGTGAAGAAGTTGGGATGATGGCTGCGTGAGCTGGGGGACAACAAGATTACTACGGCTCGTTGTGAGCGGAGACGAAGCGGGCGGAGAAGTCCAGTCCGGAGGAATCCCTTCCCGCCAAAACTCTGGTACTGAGCCTACGTATTCCTACGTAGAAGGCGAATTGCCCAATGGATTGCCCAATCCACCACAAAAATTGCCCACTGGCCTCATACCTACTCTCTGCTTCTCCCAAAGAAAGCAACAGCCCCCACCACACCTTGTCTCGCCCATCAATCCCTGCACGCCGTCGCCGAGGACAGCGACCGACAACCCTTTGAAGACGATGCATTCGACGACCCGTGGCTCGCTGCTTTTGCGGCTGGCGTCGCTGGCGTCGGCCGTCGCCTTCGCGCACGCATTTGCATCCTGCACATCGACCCATCAACATGAACCCATGCATCGTCGCGGCTATCACGACACCCCATTGCACTTGCAGGGCATCCCCGGGGATGGTGGTGACGAGGGCGATAGTGGTTATGACGAGGAGGAGGACGACTCTCTCCTCGAGGAGCTGAGAAACATAAAGAAAGATAAATTTGGAGCCGACGTGCCGCAGAGCGACGAGCTCAAGGACGCCGCGAAGGAAGCCGAGGACGCCTTCCTGTCCGCGATGCTCGAACAGACGCAGCAATTCAGGCAGATCAAATCGGACGAGGGGTCCGATCGAGCGGTGGAGGTGTTCATGGGAAGGATACAGGAGGAGGACGAGGCGAGCAGGAGGAGGGAGGTGGCCGGTGGGGAGGAGATTGAGGGGGAGGAGCGTGATGGGCCCGGGGAGAGCGACGACGAGGGCAGTGCTGCCTGGCAATGAGTTTGCAGACGAGCTACGGTATGGGTTGAGACCGCTGGACTGATGATTATATCACTTGTCTACAAAAAAGAGTCGCCCCGCTCTCCGGGGGAAACGACACCAAGCAAAAATCTTGGAGGTCCGCGTACAAAATGTATCGGGGAGCGTACACAGAATCCCACCCTCTGAGGGTGCCAGGCTACAGGCACGCAGGATTGCAGTACGCGGGACAGGCGTCAAAAGACGAGACACCTTCGTCGTTGATCTTGTTGCAGCGCCTGCTCGGCTTCCTTTGCACCCAGGGGTCGCAGCGCTTCGTCTTTCCGTTGTTGGTGATATAAGTCCAGCTGGGATCGTTGACACACGAATTGGGTGTCGTCGGGTTGGGCGTCGTCGGATTGGGTGTCGTCGGATTGGGCGTCGTTGGACTCGTCGAAGGTGAAGTCGACGGTGGACTCGAGGGTGGCGTGGACGGAGAAACCGTCGGCCCGGCAGTCGGCGATTTGCTCGGGCTGCTCGTCGAAGCGACAGGGCTTGCTGTCGGCGGCGAGCTTGGGCTCTTCGAGGGCGGTGAAGTTGGAGGTTCCGAAGGAGAAGCCGTCGGCCCGGCAGTCGGCGATTTGCTCGGGCTGCTCGTCGAAGCGACAGGGCTCTCTGTAGGGCTCTTCGAGGGCGATAGAGTTGGAGGTTCCGAAGCGCTGGGAACCAGCACCAGGCCCCAGTCTGCAATCTCGAACTCCATTTTGGTCGCTTCGTTGAGCAAGAGTCGTCCCTTCCAAGCGGAGCTCGTATCGATGGGTAGGATGGCGTCGAAGCTGAACTCTGCCCACGTTCCATCTCCATTCGTGGCCAGATTCCAGGTCCAGGTCTTCACGCCGTCGACGATGAAGGACAGCTTGGGGCTCGCGTTGGACGTGCCGTCTGTTTGGACGTAGTTCCCATTGGCATCGGTGATGCGGATCTTCCCAAAGATGCTGTACGTTCTGCCTCCCAGGCCTGCAATGCACGAGGCGTCGACGTTGCGCGAGAAACTGACATGGCCTCTATCGTGCTTCCTCCGATTGGAGCGTATCACCCACGATCCAGCTTCCTCCAAAATGTCCATACCGGCAAAGAAGTGCTGCCAGCCGTGGACCGCTGGAAAGTCATCTTGATGGAAGAGGTCCTCGCACCTTCCATCGGGAGGAGGCATGATCAAATCGATTTGGGACGCATCCGCGAGGGCCCCAGAGCAGGTGGGCTCCCTCTCGAGCTGCAGATTGGCGTACCCAGGCCAGGCAGGCTGGTCGTTGCCATCGGTGAATGTGATTGAGTACTTGTCGCCCGTGGGCGCGGGCAAGACGAATGGCACTTGGGCATTGAGATGAGATTGGAGCGCGGAGAACCAAGTTTCCAAGCGCAGCACGGTGGCGGACGTCGCTCCATCGGAGATAATCATTTTGAAGCCAACAGTGGTCAGATCTTGGCTCACTTGCACGTTTCCGAGGCGGAGGCAGGCGCCAGGGCAGAAGCGAAGACAGGAGTTTTCGACCGCCACTTCACAAGAGGAGGCATCGATGAATTCGGTGACGGCCGGCTCATCCTGGATGTAGAATCCAGGCATGCCGCCCATGCTGCCATCGTCCTCGACTGCAATGTAACGCACCCAGTTGTCCGGGGAGTTGTTAATGGCGAGGCAGCCCGAGATGCGCTTGTCGTTTGCGCCAAAGGTGTTGCCGGTGAAGGATGGCGCTGCGTCGAAGACTCCGTTTCGCACCTGGTCGTTTTCGACATAGATTGCCGCACTCCTGCCTCCCGTACAGCCATAATCGAAACCGCTGAAGTGCGAGTTCATGATCGTTGTTCCACGCCCCATGCCCTCGTTGGGCTGGATCGAGATGCCTCCCGCCTGACCGCAGCTCTCCGAGATCCTTCCCTGATCGATGAGGGACTGGACGTGCTCGCTCCTTCCGATGATCTCGACTCCATCGTAGACGGCGTTATCGTGGCCAAAATTGCGGGCGGCCTCGCGGTTGTCCGCGAGGAGACCTCCATTGAGGCGGATGTTCTTTGTGCCATGCTGGAAAAGACCAGAGCCTACGGATAAAAATGGGAGAGATGTTGGTGAGACTTACAAGGTCGATACATAGAACGCATTACTGTCGCGGAGAAAGACGGTTACAAACCTTTGTTCTTGTACGACCGGATGTTGGACCACGTCGTCCCTTCCGGCGCCTGGTACCCCGTCTCATAGGTCGTGATCCCGGCCCGGAAGTTGTTCGAGTGTGCAACATTGTCATCGAATGTTCCCAGCGGATTATACTTCGGATTGACGTCTTGATTGATCGCGAGATCTGCGGATGGACCGCGCAGCTTGAGCTCGAACCAGAAGCCGGGCCCCGCGGCGCCGGCGGCCACATTCCCAACCCAGTGGTTGCTAGGGTTAGTCATCCAAAACGTCGATGGAAAATGATCAGTCTCTCCGGGACGAATAATGTCCCGGGGCAAAGCCTTGGTCAGTGCGCCGAGGTTCGACGAAAAGGTGTTGTCCCATTCGCCGCCGTCTTCCAGCATGTAGCAGTGACCCTTGGTGTCGTACGCGACGTTTTCGGAGATGGTGACGTTGTGCGATCCGTGGACGACGATGCACCGCTGATTGGACTTGTAGATAACGTTCTTGGCAATGGTTGAGCCATAAACTGATTCGGACATATGGAAATGCACGGGGTAGCGACCCAAGCGGCTGTAGATATGGACGGTAGGCATTAGTCGAAGGCAAAGAGATGCTCAGATTGTGGGCGAACACGCAACAACTCACCCCATCTGGCCCATGTTTTGCAGCAGCGCCCCTTCCAAGTGCTGTTGGACATGCGGGGTATGCAGCACGATGATATGCCCCCCGATGTCGGCAAACTCGCCCGTCTCCTCCGCGCCTTCGATGATCAACGAGCGATCCAGCAACGCCACCTCTACGGCGAAGTCGGGATATCCGAAGGTCTCGTCCACCGCCGTCTTCTTCTTGGGCAGCGGGTGCACGTACACTTTCCCCGCGCTAGGTCCGGGCACGTCGGCCACCGTGACCACGTGGCTATCGTTCCAATCGTACGTGTCCGACGTAAGCATCAGCCTACTCCCAGGTGCACCCCAGCAGCGCGCTGCGTCGTCTCCGAGGGTGAGGACGTCGAGCGTCTCGACGGGCACGGACCCGGGGGCGAGCCAGCCGAACACTTCCACCTGTGGCAGTGTATGGTAGAGAATGGTTTGTTGAGCGTTGGTTTGGCAGATGAGCGTTAGGTATCTAATTGTGCAGTGAACTTTCTTACCTCGCCCAGCTGAAGGCAATCCTGGTCGCCCAGCTGGATTTTGACGTAGCGTGCGTTCACACGGTCTGTTACATGGAGAGAGGAGGAACGAACGCGCATGAGCGACATGACAGATGCATCGGAAGAATGAGGCAAACGCATCGCGAGCTCACCAACAGATATGTCCTTTCGATTACCCAGCCAGCCCGGGTGAAAGATGGAGTCCACCAGATTCTTGTTTTCGTCCAGGAAGAAGATGTCAAAGTCATGGAGCCTGTTGCCGAAAGAAAATGGAGAGAGGCTGGATGAGACGAATCGCCACGCCAAGCGGAAAGGGGAAATCGACAGAGCACGCACCTGCCACCGCAGCAGTCGAGACGATTCACAATGTGGAGAGACGAAACAGTGTAGGTGTCAGCGAGATCCACCTCCCACCATTGGTTGATCCCCTGCCAACAAAACGTGTGCATAAAAGAATTGTCGTTCCCATCGACCGCACTCTCGGGACCAACATTGGCGATGTTGTTGTAGGTCGAACTCTGTGTGGCGGTCTTGCCCAGCGCGACGTTGGGGAGGGAGGTGCCGTATTGAACGGATTGGAGCTTGACCCACGAGGGGCAGGTGGGATCGATGGCGGCGATGTCGACCTTGCCTGTGCGCGTTTGCAAATGCAACGGGGTGTTTTATGGCGATGCGAGCGAGAAGTATTGCAATAACAGAGTGAGATACGGGCGAAGGAAACTTTCGGGCACAAGATGTGCACCAAACGATAAAAACGCACCTCCAGCCACGACGAAGGCCTTGGAGCTCACGCTCTTCCCCTCCAGATGACTGTTATCCGTGGCCTTGTCCGCCACGAACGTCAGCTCCTCGTTGCCATACAGAGTGATCTTCGTCCGGCTCCCGCCCTCCGCGCTGCTAATCCCGGTGCTGCTCCCCGCAGCCGGGGCCGGCATCACCAGCTCTCCCTGCACGTACACGTACTTCGTAACAATATCAACGTCCGCGTCGTTGGGAATGACCAGTTTTCCCACAACGTTGATTCCCTCGCCGAACTGCAAGGTGCTCCCAAAGAGGGGCTGGCCCGGGGAGGCGTCGAGCGTCACGCACGCGCCGCAGGGGATCTTGACCTCGGCCAGACTAATGTCCGTGCCGTTGATCAAATCGCTCCAGTCAACGCAGGCGGCCGTGGAGAGGTCGGCGTTGCACGCCGACTCGACGTAGTGCGCGTGGTTGGGCATGAGCGCCCGACCGGGGGCGTGGGACGAGGGACGAGGCTCGTCGTCGCTTCCGGTCTCGTCGGAGGCCGCGAGGAGCTCGGGGTGGGCCGCCGGATCCAGCGGCGCGTCGGTGACGAGGTCGACGACAGCGTCGGGATGGACGAGGGCCTCCGCAAGGCGGGGCGCGGCGCTGGCGAGGTTGGAGGCGGGGTGCGTTTGCGAGCTCGAGGAGCGGGGTGCGCTGGCGGCGGTCGAGGAGGCGCCACCGCGAAGCTGACTGGCGTCGTCGCCCTGGCGCCGGGCCGTCGCCGCCGCCGCCGAGACGAAGGCGAGGGCAAAGGGGAGCCTCATGGTTGCTCCGTGCCGTCGTTGTTGTTGTTGTCCTCGATTTGTGCGATGACAGCCATGATGCGTGCCCATTTTGCAAGCTCGGCCCCTCGGCCGGCCCCTCGCCGGCCTCTCTGAAACTTCTCAGACACGACCGAGACACATTTTGTACCGGTGATATTTGTTTGTACTGATTCCAGCTTGGATGAAGAGGACGGTCGTGAAGGGCCGGGATTCAATTGACCATTAGGGATAAGAGGTTTGAGTAGAGAAGGGAAGGCCGGCAGCTCGATGGGCCACAGCATCCATGCATCCCCCTCATCTCTCTCTATCTAAGCACAGGAGAATGAATTTCGGTGTTGTGAAGAATAAAGAGTGTTGTGGCGGCGGGCGCGGGCGAGTCACTGTGTCCCTCTCTCTCTATGATGCTCCACCTCCCCGTGCGCGCGTCTTATGCATTTGTGGTGTGATCGCATCATACCTAACTGTTCGTTTTTACTGAAACTGAAAATGCACTTTCTCTCTTCATGTTGCAATGTTGTTGCATTAGACCTGTGGGGGTCGGCAGGCGCAAAAGGTATAGCTGCTTTTGTGTTGTTGCCTACATCTCTCTCCTAAAAAAAAAACAAAGCCGACACCAGGCACAAAATGCACATAGCACAAAATCTCTATCAATAGCTCGGAGAACACAAAGATGAGTGTTGTGATTTTACAGGCTATTGTGGCCTGTAAAAAAATTACAGGCTACCTTTGGTCTTCAGCGCTTTTACAGCCACTTTTTGCCCCAAGATCAGCGGAGAACCGGCCGGTGACAAGTTTTGGCGATCGAAGATCGAACCCTAGGAATTGAAATTAGGTCGCCCCAACCTATGGATGCCATACCGGTGCTATCAATACCAGCAAACACTGAGCCTTCCGCGCTCTCTAACCTGGACTCAGAGAGGCACTCCAAAGTCAGGGGGGCGGTCATTCACGATTCACGACCGCGACTCAGGTTTGTCCAGCTGCGAGCAAGCCCTGCTTCTCAAAAGGCCTAGCCTCACGGGCCACCCGGGTGAGTGCGGGGCGACGATTTGCACCCACTGAATAACTCGGTATGTGACCTCAAGTGACTTTGCGTGACCTTGCTTTCTCGCGATGAGCTTGCAAAAAACGTGTGACCCAAATGATCGTGGCCTCTCTGTTTTGCAAAAATCATCCAACACAACACACAAACATGTGAGCTGCCCTCGCAGCGGCGACCCTCTGTCCTTCTTTTGCAAACAATCGCCTCCAACAACGAACGATGGCCTCGCGGCGCTCGCCTCCGGCAACTGCGGCGGCGGCCCGGCGTCGTCCCCATCGGCGCTCGGCGCCCGCAAACAACGTCCCTCCGCCTCGCCGCCTCGGCCTCGGCCTCCTCCTCCTCCTGGCGCTCCTCGGCAAACGCCCCGCGGCGGCCTACCAATCGTGGGAGGAAACCCGGTACCTCTCCAACTTTCCCGCCCTCGAGGCCGCGTCGTACTCGGCCGCGAACGATCCGTCCGTCGCGCCGCCGGGGCTGCTCGCCGCCTGCCGAGTAGCGAATGCCACGAGCGCCGCGACCAATGTGAACGGGGGCAGCCTGGACGGGAGGGCGGCCGCGGAGGTGGCCCTGGTGGCCGACGGGTTCGACGGCGAGAATCCCAATGTGGCCGTGGTGTCGGCGGCGTCGGCCCAGCTGCAGTGCGGCGCCCCCGACATCGTCTGCGTCGTGCCCCGCGGCCTCCGCCTGGTGATGGACGGTAACGTCGTCTTGCCCGCGCTGGTTGTAAGAGGAGAGCTGTACTGGCGCGACGCCGACCAAAGCGCGGCCGAGCAGTGGCTGTGCGCGGGCTACGTGGCCGTCGAGGGGCCGGCGGGCAAGTTCGTCATGAATTTGCAATCCGATTCCAAGAGGGGGTGGATCTATCTGCGGGACAACGGGGCCGTGCACCATCACGGACGGTCGCGGTTCTTCGGCGGCGTGGGCGATGCGAGCAATGTGTGGGACGTAAATGATGTAGGGCCGACGGTGGAAGTGACGGGGCGAAAGATGCAGCGCACCTGGAGCTTGCTCGCGGAGGAATTCAAGGCCGGACATTTGAGCATGAAATTGATGCACTCCCCGGTGCGAATGGGATGGCGGGTCGGGGACCGGCTCGGCGTCGCCCCGACCCAGAAGACGTCCGACGGGACGGGGCACACGTTCGTGATCACGCAGGTGGACGACGATGGGACGGTGCACGTCGCCGCGGGGTTTGCGGGGGCGCAGCACAATCGGAAGGCGACCTTCCTCCCGCCCGCGCAGGCGCTGGACGAGGGCGAAACGAGGAGCGCGGCGCTGCTGGCGGCCGAGGTGGTGAACTTGAGCCGCAATATTGTCATCACGGGCGACGATCTGCGTCACGTCCCGTGCTCCAATGGCATCGGCGCGGGGAGCGGGTGCCGGTGCGAGCAGCATCGCTCGAAGTGCACGCTGGGATTGCACACGGCGCAAATGCACGCGGGGACGATGAAGATCCGCAACGCCCGCGTGGAGAAGTGCGGCCAGAGAGGCATCAACGGCAAGTACTGCCTCCACTTTCACCGCCTCGGGGACTGTCCGGACTGCGAGTTCAGCGGCAACGCCGTCGAGCACGGCCATCAAAGAGGGATCATCGTCCACGGCACGCACCGGTCGACGGTCGAGAACAACGCGCTCTGGGACGTGAGGGGAGCAGGCGTTTACGTCGAGGACGGGAACGAGATGCACAACCAGATCAAGTACAACGTGGTCGTGTGCCCCCACCCCCTGATTCACTCGGTGCTGGTGGGGTGCACCGTGCCCGGGACGAACAACGCCGAGAGCGACACGCCGCTGAATCAGGCGGGGATTTACGCCGAGACTGCGGCAAATGACTTTGTGGGGAATCGGGCCAGCAATTCGTTCAATGGGCTGCTGCTGCAGGCTTCTGGTGCGTATCGTGATGTTGTCTTGAGCTGCTCCGTATCACGTGAAATGTACGGTGTGTTCTGATGCGATATTTCACATCTTGTGCGCCCCCACACAATAACAGGCAGCGGACGCGGCGCCGCCTACGGCCGCGTGTGCACGTCCCACCTCGCCTTCGGGATCTGGGAGGGCAACACCTTCCACGGCCACAGCCGCTTCGGCCTCTACTCCCTCGGGGGATCGGCGCCGAGGGACACCGACCAGAGCCTGGACAACGACGGCTTCAACGTCGACCAGGCCAACACGTGCAAGGCCACGACGAACGAGGGGGTGGATCGAGGAAGCCCGGTGGCCATTCTCAACAACGTTGACTACGATACCATCTTTGTCGGACACTACAATGCCGGAGACATGCAGCATCGGGGCCACGTCTCGCACAACAACAACAACCTGATCTATTGGAAGGAGACGAAGGTGAGAGGTTCTGCATTAGTACTTGTGCACGTCATATGTACACTCTCTGATTCAAGTCGTTTCTCGATCCTTGCCAAAGAACTTTGCCGATGGGTGCTCGGCTCACATCACCGAATCGTACTATGCTCACGGCAATATGGCGCTTCCTGACCAATCAACGGTAATCATCGAGAGGACGACGTTCGAAGCGTATGTGGTGTTGGAGGCGAACCACCGTGAGTGCTGTTTCAACCATGTCCGTTGCGCATCGCAGAGGGCACCCATCTCACGTGTCTTTCTTCCCGCACGTCCACCCGAAGATTGCAATGTCGGCGTGACCGGAATGCTCTGCATGCCCTCGTACATCTTTCACGATGTGAAGTGGAACGTGTGGAAGGGAGGCGCTTGGATTTGGCTCCAGCGAGGAGGCAGTGGCGGGGGAGGGATCTTCAGCTTGAGCCCGCCCAACGCCGAACGCGTCATGTCCGCAACGCCCGAGGAGCAGGCGTCCTTCCAGCACCAGCTCTTCCCGCCCGGCTTCGTGAGCCTCGCGTCGGGACATTACACCTACCTCGAGTCCACCGGCAAGTGCACGAAATCGAACAATCTCGGCCTCGGCGGCCGGTACACGGATGGGATTCTGTGTCGAGAGCCGCTCCGGGCGCTGAAGGTTTGGTCTTCGAACCTTCAAAGCTCTACAGCGCCATCGCTGAAGGTCGAAGTGTGGCTGGACGCAAGTGGTGTTGCTGCGCAAAGCGTCCGCAGCCCTGATATCACACAGATGGTCAACTTTCACCAAATCGCTGGAAACCAGGGCCGCGGAAAGCAGGGATACTCTTTGCCGGTGTTCCTCGCTTCATCCAATGTCTCGTATCGACTTTCCCTCGGCGATCAGGGCAACAACATCCCCGGAGATTGGATCCTAGAATTCAGCGACACAGTCATGGGAAATCGCTGGCAAGAAGAATTCCTCCTGCTTCAGGTTGCTGGACGCTTCTGCGAGAATGACGGCGTGATCAGCTCGCAGCACTCACGGAAGTTCATCTACGGGCTGGGATTCGATGGAGCAGCGTGGGGCAACAGTGGCGCGTGTGTCGATAGTGCCCCTCCAAAGATGCCTCTGATCGACTGTGCCAATGCAGCGGGGTCGCTGAAAGGTAAGATTGTCGGTGTGCGCAAAAGCGAGCTGCTCCGCTCTATCTCATCCATCCATCTTCTTTATCTCTTGTCTTTGCAGCTGGCTCGGTGCCATCCGCTGAATGCCCGGGGCTCTGCAGCCCAGGTTGCAACTCGGCCAACACCTTCTGTCACTGTGGCTTGGAAGCTTGCGTGTGCAAGCCTGGCTTTGCCGGAGCCGACTGTTCCATCGACTTGTGCGCCAAGGCTCGATGCGACCACGGCACTTGCGCTGCACGTTATCTAGGAGACGCGTCCAGCCTTCCCGTGGCAAACAAGGCTTGCATCTGCGACGCCGGATGGCACGGCGAGCTTTGCGACAAGCAAACACCCGTGAACCTTGCCAGAAGTGGAGCTGCCTCTCAATCGTCCACGTGCTGGAATGGTCCTGCAGGCAGGGCCATCGACGGCAACACGAACCAGGCATGGGGGGGCAACTCCATCACCCACACCTGCCAAGAAGACTCGCCATGGTGGAAGGTATCTTTGGGGGCCATGCGAGCAATCGGACACGTCGTCGTTTGGAATCGATGGGACGACTGCTGCCGCAATCGCTTCGGCAACACCGAGCTGCAGGTCCTCGATGACAATGGGGACGTTGTTGCTAGCGAGCCAATCGTCAACGGCCTTTCTACCAACCACATTTACTTCGAAGGTGTGGTCGGACGAGCGGTTCGAGTGCAGAAGACAGTCTACGGGGACTTGAATGTGGCTGAGGTACAAGTGTACAGCGAAGCTCGTGGGTGCAACGGCTGCGCTGCCACCGGAGAATGCCAGGCCGTTCCCATCTGCAATTATGACGGATCGTGCCCCGTGGAGTCGACGAATTCGGAAGATGGCACGCCGTGCAATTCCAAGCCAATGGGGACATGCCAGAACGGCCAGTGCGTCGAGCCGGTGACTCCATCACCGTCCCTGGAGCCGTCGGCCGCTCCGATCACATTGACTCCTACAATGTACTTGCTGAGCGATCGCACCAATCTCGCTCGTGGATCTTCTGCGACAGCCTCTCAATCCAGTACGTGCTATGGCGGCAATGCAGGACGAGCGAAGGACGGAAACACGAACGGTAATTACTATGGTAATAGCGTGTCTCACACTTGCGGAGAGGCAAATCCGTTCTGGAAGGTTGATCTCGGAGAGACTCACGACTTCGTCATTAGCCGAATTTCCGTCTGGAACCGAGATGACTGCTGTATGACAACGTTGTCAGGTGCGAGCGTCGAAGTCTTGGACAACAACGGCGACGTCGTCGCGAGTCAATTGATCCCGGCAGGAACCCAAAACAGGGTGTACCACTTCGACTTTGAGCCCGTCGCAGGGAGGTTTGTCCGGGTGAAGAAGCCCAATGGAGTTTTTACGATTGCCGAAGTGGAGGTGCTGGGATGGTCGCTCACAAAGAGCCCCACTCTTCATCCGACTGAGTCGCCGACGCTATCTCAAGCTCCTTCGCTTGAGCCGAGCACTAGCGATGCGCCCACACTGGCACTGAGCATGGCGCCTTCTTTGGCGCCAACACGACCCTTGGTTAATCTTGCTCGTGGCTCTTCGGCTACGGCCTCGCAATCCAGCACCTGCTGGAATGGTGGCGCAGGGCGCGCGAAGGATGGGAATCGTAATGGGAATTGGGGAGGTGACAGCGTGCAACATACTTGCAACGAGGAAGCGCCATGGTGGATGCTTGATCTAGACGACGATTACGACCACATCATCAGCAAAATTTCGGTCTACAATCGCCAGGACTGCTGCGCAGACAGGCTGTCCGATTCGGATGTCGAGATCCTAGACAGCCTGGGCAATGTTGTGGCAAGTCAAATGATTCCAACAGGAAGCCAAAACAGGGTGTACCACTTCGACTTCGAGCCTGTCCAGGGACGATTCGTACGGATCAAGCAAACCAGGCCGAGCGCGCTGAATATTGCCGAAGTGGAGGTGATGGGTTGGTCGTCCACAAAGAGCCCCACTCTGCGCCCTACCTTGTCGCCGACGCTATCTCAATCTCCTTCGCTTGAGCCCAGCACTAGCGATTCGCCCACACTGGCACTGAGCATGGCGCCTTCTTCAGCACAGACGCAACCCTTGGCCAACATTGCTCGTGGCTCTTCTGCTACGGCCTCGCAATCCAGCACGTGCCACGGCGGCAATGCAGGGCGCGCGAAGGATGGGAATCGCAATGGCGACTGGGGGTCTCAAAGCGTGCAACACACGTGCAACGAGGCTGAGCCATTCTGGATGGTTGATCTGGGCGACGATTACGACCACGTCATCAGCCGAATATCTGTCTACAATCGCCAGGACTGCTGCGCCGACCGACTATCTGGTTCGGACGTCGAAGTGTTGGATAGTGACAGCAACGTCATTGCAAGTCAAATGATTCCAACAGGAACCGCGAATCGGGTATACCACTTCGACTTTGAGCCACGAGTCGAGGGACGATTTGTACGGATCAAGCAAACCAGGCCGAGCGCGTTGAATATTGCCGAAGTGGAGGTGATGGGTTGGTCTTCGTGCAAGTCATCGTGCAATCTCTCTGCGGGAAAGGTAGCCACTCAGAGTTCCACTTACAACTCAGCACATGGTCCCTACAAGGCGCTCGATGGGAACGACAACTCAATCACTCATACGGGATGCAATGTCCGCAAGGAATGGTGGCAAGTAGATCTCGGGGCTACATACACCATTGAAAAGGTCCACATCGGGAATCGACTGGACTGTTGCTGGGACAGATTGGCGGACTTCGACATTTGGTTCCTGGACGAAGACCAGAACGTCGTCGACTCGGTCTTTCACCTGGGCACCTTCTATCCGAGCAAGGACTTT
Organism: Thalassiosira profunda; assembly: GCA_036939355.1. Classification (NCBI taxonomy): domain Eukaryota; phylum Bacillariophyta; class Thalassiosirophyceae; order Thalassiosirales; family Thalassiosiraceae; genus Thalassiosira; species Thalassiosira profunda. The sequence goes on along the minus strand of JALLAP010000003.1, from coordinate 29,992 downwards.
TCCGTTGGTGAGTTCGATGCGTTTGGTTCGCTATTCCGCAGCAGCCACCATTTCACTCATGCGCATTTGCATGCCCTCTCCTTTACAATAGGCCTTGTGAACGCACGCTATGTCAAAATCCAGCTGAGGGACAACGACTGCCTTCAGTTGGGCACTGTTGAGGTGTGGGGCTACTAGCGTCCGCCTTCTCACGACATTCCCCTCTTTGTTGACTCCTCTTCCACGTGTCTGTGTTTCGTTGATGCACCCTCTGTAATAAGCATTGTGTCTAAATGCCGCGAACTCCATGATTTGCTTGGAGCTCAGCGCGGCGAACCCTTTGTAGAGAATTCGATAAGTAACCATCATCCGTAGTTGGTTTGTTGCGTGCACCGTTGCTACTGATTCTTTGCTCATTGCCACGCATCTCCGCCTCTGTCGTGCTCTCCCCGAGCCCGGCACTCTCCTCGCCCCGTCTTCCCTAGCACCCTCCCTCCTCCTCTCGCCTCGTCCTCCTTTTGTATCCTCCCCACGAACATTTCTCTGCTCGATTTGAGCGTCTGTTCGAGGCTCTGCGTTCTTTGCATCTACCACGATGCAAGGATGAACGACGCCAAGCCCGCCATGGCACCCACTCGCGCCAAACCGCGGTAGGAGCCATCGCTAGCCGCCGAAGTGGGCGACACCGTCGGTCTCCTCGTCGGCACGCAAGCGTCCACCCTCCCAAGGAATGCGCAGCACTCATCCCGGCTTTCGAAGAGCATCAGCTCGCGCAGCTTTACGTTTGTGTAGTACTCCTCCGGATAGTCGCTTCCCCAGACGCACTGGACGTATTGCGGTTCCCCCGGCATCGGTTCGCTCTCTGCGTTCTTTCGGGGCCACCACTTTTCCGGGCGATCGATCGATGGCGGGCGGGATGGCTTGTCGCTGGGCGCGCCGGTCTCGTTTGGGATGGTAGATGTGGCGGTGGGAGAATCTGTTTCGGTTGCCGATGTCGAAGGTTTGGCCGGCTTGTCCGGTTGTGTCGGATTGATCGTCGGACTGAACGTCGGTATCATCGTTTCCATTGACGGCATTTGCGATGGCCTTTCGACACGAACCGACTCTACCAGCCCTTTGCACACACAGCAATTCGCGTTGGGCGTCATCCCCTCCTCTCCATTGTTGCCAAATGCCTCACACGCCTGCGGGTAATTCTCTTCCCCTCCGTAATACGCGCAATTGTCGCCGTACATGTCCAGAAAGCCAGGCGTGTCCGTACACGGTGTGGGTTGCATTGATGCCTGAGGCGACGGTGGCGGCGGCGCCAACCCGCGGCAGGGGCAGCAATTCTCATTCGGCGTCTCCCCCGCTTCTCCCGTTTCGCCAAACAATTGACACGCCTCCGGATAGTCGGTTGCGTAGTAAATGCACCCATATCCATAAACGTCCACAAATCCGGGCGTGTCGACGCAGACTGTGGTGGGTTGTGCGGTTGGCGGGATCGTCGGACGTTCGAGTTCCTTGCACGCGCAGCAATTTTGGTTCGGGGTCAGTCCCTCCTCCCCGTTGTCGCCGAACGCCTGGCACGCCTGGGGATAATTTTCTGGTGCCGCGTAATACTCACATCCGTCCCCATAAATATCGGCGTAGCCCGGGGTATCGGCGCACGTCAATTGAGACGCCGGCGCTACCGTCGGCGCGGGAGACGGCGGCAGCAGCGCCCGGCAGGCGCAGCAATTTTCGTTGGGCGTCCGGCCGTCCCATCCCTTGGCACCGAACGATTGGCACGCCTGGGGATAATTGTGGGGCTGCGAATAGTAGTTGCAAGTGTCGCCGTACACGTCGACGAAGCCGGGGGTGTCGGTGCACGCGGATCCCACGTCTTGTGTGAGGTATCGCGCGGGGGTGCCCGTTTGGAGCTGCAGGGCCTGGCACGCGCAGCAGTCCTCCAGCGGAGCATCCGAGCCGTCATCCGATAGGCAGGAGGAATGGAAATCATCTCTATCGAGGGCATCGTACGATTGGCAGACTTCCATGTAGGCGGTAGGGTCGACGCAGAGCTCGGCTTGTTGACGGACAAGGTTCTGCGGCCGATCTTGATGCTCAGTTGTCTCCGTCGCCGATCGCTCAATTGCGCCACATAAGATGATGCAGCGGACAAAAATCTCTCTTCTTCTCTTCATCGTCGGTCGAGGCGGCTCGCAGGGGTTCCTCATCGCGCGGTCCGTTTGAGGTGCACCTTTCCCCTCCTCGCTCCACGGCCACTCCGTCGGCCGTTGCGGGCTTCCACGCCGCCTAGTTGCGATTTGATTGGGATTTCGGCGTCGGCGTTATCGGTGGTTAAACGGCAACAAGGGGGCGTCCCGCGCTGGCAATGGCGGCCGCCCCGCCGGGCTGGGAGGCGCCATGAGGTAGGTGCATGCACCTCTTCTTCGAGAGTGGGGGCCTGCTACCTCCTAACTAGGTACTTAGTACCACTTAGGTACAACTTGAGTTACCTAACTTATGTACTAAGTACGTATGAACTAGGTAGGTAGGCTGAGCAAGCCGATCGGAAGAATCAAGAATCAAGCTTCTCGCTCCTCCACTGCCATGTGACACAAGCATGCCCCCGCGCCCCTGCTTGCTCGTCGGAGGGCCTCCCTCTCGCCTATTGCTCATAAATTGCTTCATCGCACCGAAACCACCACCGCCACCACCACCTAACAAGCCGCCAAATCAACCATGCTGTTCAGCAGCAACGCCGCCTCCGTCCTCGCCCTGGCGGTCTCGACCGGCCATTGGGACGTCGCGCGCAGCCTGACGTTGCCCGAGGGCGAGGGCGCCGCGTCCGCCAAGAAGAAGCGCCTCGACAGCAAGGAGCAGCCGATCGACCTGCTGTTCGAGAAGAAGCGCCGCGCCGCCACGGCGGTGGAGGACGAGGAGAAGGTCGCGGCCGATGCCGCCGCCGCAGCCGACGACACCGATGCCGGCATTCTCCGCGCCACCGCCGAGGACAAGGCTCTCCGTGGGCAGCGCGGCCTCGGGGAGGAGGTAAGGACTCTGTGTTTTCTTTTGGCGATTCGTCGAGATAGGCATAGGGGCAGGGGCTAACAATGCGCACTCTTCTCGTCTCTCATACCCTCTGAACTTTCAACTCGTCAGTGCCCTGAGAACAGAGAGAAGTGCGAGGGCCTTGATGCCTGCGACGGCGCAACCGGCACGATCGCTTGCGGAAGCTGTAACAACAGGTTCGCGTGCTCCTATGCTGCAGGCAAGTGTATATCCATCCACTGATGTTTCACCTCTTCCTCTTTTCATGGCGCACATGCCCCTAATGCTAATGCCTAATTTTGCGTCATTCATTTCTCTTTGCCACTTCTGAACAGGCGACATCAAAAAAGACAGTTGCAATGCCTTCTTAGCGTGCAACGAAGCTCAAGGTGAGCCTGCACGCTCTCATTTTGTGCATCTCAGATGGAATTGTGTTCTCATCCATAACACTACCCAGGTGATATTGGCAAGAACGCGTGCAATAATGGCTCCCGCGCGTGCTCCTTCGCTTATGGTGAGCGCCTGTAAGCAGCTCGTTTTGTTCATCTCAAGATGGGATTGTGTTCTCAATTTCATGCTGTTCATTCGCAAACGCGTTCCCTCCAGGTCCATTCGCAGGCGCGCCTGCAACGGCTTCGGAGCGTGCTCCCGGGCGAAAGGTGAGCCTGTATGCTCATTTTGTTCTCTCAAGATGGGATTTGCTCTCATCCACAACACTCAGGTAACATTGGAGCCGACGCCTGCTATGGCGTCCGCCGCTCGTGCGCGAACACGAATGGTGAGCTCTCACTTCGTCAAACGAGGCTGCAGTAATTCAATCACCTACTAATCTCGTGAATGCTCACCTCGCACAACAGGAAACATTGGCAAGGAAAGTTGGTGAGAGCAAGTTGTCTTGACCTTGTGCCTCGAGTCTACCACATGCTGTCTCGTCGCTCACCAACCAACCTCTTTCAGCAAGGGCTACCGTTCGTGCTATGGCAGCACCACCGGTAAGTCACATCTTGAATAGATGCTGTTGTAGATGAGCTCGAATGTGCAAACAAATCTCTCACGCGCGCAAATTCTCTACATAGACATCCCTCCCTACTCGTGCAACGAGCCCTGCGAGTGCTGCGAGAGTACCCAGTTCTTCGACTGCGACGCGTGCTCTGGCCCTCTTGCTCCTTAGAGGAAGAAAGAGGCAAGAGAAGTCCTCCTCCTGGAAGTGCGTCAAGAAATTACATCGGGCACAAAAGAGGAGGATCTTCTTTGCATTCGGACGAGAGGTATGGGTTGTGCGCGCTCACTTCTTGGGGCATCATTGTAACACAATTATTCGTTCCAATAATCTGGGAGACGGTGAAACTCCGTCCAAATAGGGATCAGGCGTGACCTAGGGTCAGTGCGTGAAAATCAGGGACAATTAAACTAAGTTGGAGATCGTCTCCATCGCTGCATTGCAATTCGCCATCATCGAACGAGCTCCGACACGCCGAGCCTCTCCCACACCCACGCCGGGATCCTCCGCGTCGGCCTCCGTTTCGCGGCATCCAGCGCCACCACCGTCACCCGCGCCTGGGCCAGCCGCCGATCGCCCGTCCCCTCGTCCCGCGCGGACGCGAACAGCGCGTGGCGAAAGTCCACCACCATGCCCCCGCGCTTGGGGACGAGGGTCGTCTCGACGGTGACCTCGTCGCCCGGGGCGCATCGCACCCGCTGTGAAGAATCCGAGGCACGTGTTGCATCGCTCGCTCCCTCCTCTGTTTCGTCGTCGTCCCTCCCCGCCGCGGCGAGGTTGCACAGCTCCATGTCATCCACGCCCGTCACCACCCACACGATGTTGTCCTCGCCCTCCATTTTCCGCAATGCATCAGGCCCGCCGAGGCAGTCGGTCCGCGCGCGCTCGAAGAGATTCAGCACGTTGCGCAGCGGCAATCGGTGCGCCAAACCCGCGTCGAACTCGTCCCGGTGCAGGCGGAAGGCCGAGCGGGCCATCACTCCGATGGCATCGTCGAAGAGCGGGGCTTGGGGGCGGGAGAGGTCCGGAAGCCTCCCAATCATTTCGTGAGAAGCGATCGTCACGGTAGCCTCGTTGTACACGACGGCCGGTGCGCCATCGTCCTCGTCCTCCCTCGAGAGAGGGGACGTCATTTGCAGCCTCCACGTCTCCATGCACGATGGTGGACCATTTTTGTCTCCGCCTGCCTCCTCTTGTATTGCACAGTCCCTCTCGACGAGCTTGCCCCGAACAACAAACTCTCCCCCGAGCGCCGGCGAGGACTGGAACTTGTGCTCCGTCACTTGCAATACGAACCACCCGTCGCGGCCCAGCGCCCCTCCTCGCAACAATTGCAAATTTCCGTCGTCGCCTTCGCCCGCACTATCGTCCGCCGCTGCCGAATGCAGCGCCCGCTCGTAGGCCCGGAGGTAGTTGGAATTGTACACGACGCCGTACGCGTCGGTATCCTCGATGTACACGCGCATCGCCGGAGCGACAAAAGCGGCAACCACCGAACCCTCCTCCTCCGAGTCGGCAGCGTTTCCGGCATGGGCCGCCGCGGCGGAAGAAGAAGCGGCCGCCCGCCGAGCGATGTTGCTGCCTTTTATTGGCCCGAAGGACGACGAAGTGTGTGATGCATCATGTGATGTGCGCGGTGCCGGCAGCTGGGACGACCGGAAGGCAACCGCAACCGGCACGCGGCCGAGGAGAATGGCGCATCCGCCCAGGGCCGCGGCGGCGAAGACGGTGCCCGGGCAGCGGCGGCGCTTCATGGCGATCGTGGGCGCCACGGCTGACACGCTGAGTGGGCGGGGAAGGTGCAGTTATGTACCTGCTTTGTGTACGGTATAGAATAATCTTCGCACGAGAAGTAGAAGAGCTTCTTCGTTGATCTTACGCTGCGGCGCGGCGGGTCGCTCTTCTTCTTCCCGCAGCGCAACCCAACCCCTCCTCTTCACTCTTCACCGCCGTTTTCACACGATGCACGTCCTCGGATTGTCATCGCAATGAGGAGCTCGGATCGCATTTGCGCGGGGAGTTGGCCAGGGGCGCGGAGGATAGAACTCAACAGAAAGTGAACCGATTGATTTTGAGGAGTGATTTGCAATTATCGAACGATGATGTCCTCCTCGGGAGCCGCGGCCTCCATCATGGCCGACGAGGCCAACGACGACCACGCGGACGACGCGACGTGGGTAAGTTAGGTTTGTTTGGCTCTCTGCGGCGAGCCGTAAAATATTTATCCTCTCACATCACATGTCCTTCATCGCACGCAGGTCCTCACGAGCGCCTTCATCATCCTGACGATGCAATCGGGCTTCGGGCTTTTAGAGATGGGATCGTCCTCGCCCGGATTCGAGGTCAACATCATGACGAAGAACGTGATGGACGTCGTCTTTGGAGCGCTCACGTATTGGTTCGTCGGATATGGATTGAGCTACGGCGAGCCGTCGAACCCCTTCATGGGGATGGGAGGTGAGGGATTGTTATTCATATCTCATCTACACATTATTTCAGAACGCAACCAGCTCACGCAGTCCATTAGACTTCATGCCGGACGAATCGTATTCTCACGAGGAGTCGGGGTTGATGTATTCTCGATACATTTTTCAGTTCAGCTTCGCAGCCACGGCCACCACGATCGTCAGCGGTGCGGTCTCGATGCGGATGCGGTTCCTCATCTACTGCGCCTACGCGACCTACGCAATTGTGTTTTATTCCTTCGTGGCGCACTGGATCTGGGCGGATAATGGGTGGCTCCGGACGATGGGCGTGCACGACTTCGCCGGAGGGGGTCCCGTGCACCTCCTCGGAGGTACCTCGGCGCTCATTGCGGTGATCTTTGTTGGGCCGCGGACGGGCTACTTTCAGCAGGGCAACAATCGGACAAAATTTGCAGCGTCGTCGCCGGCATCGACGCTCTTTGGGTTGTTCATGCTCTGGTGGGGCTGGATTGGTTTTAATTGTGGGTCTACGTCAGGGATAACGGGTACACGGTGGATCGTCGCCTCGCGGGCGGCGATGACTACTGTCAACGCATCGGCGGCCGGAGGGGCTGTATCTCTGCTCTACACTCTGCGAAAGACGGGGTGGAAGCAGGTGCGCGTCCATCATCTAGTGCACGGGATTCTGGGAGCGCTGGTATCGACTTCACCCACCTGCGCTGTGATTCACTCGTGGCAGGCGCTTATCACCGGAGCCATTGGGGCGGTGTTGGCAAACATTTCCAACACGCTGCTAAAGCGAGTGAAGATCGACGATCCTGTGGGAGCAATCGGAGTCCACGCTGGCGGTGCCATCTGGGGCTACATTGCAGTGGGATTGTTCGCGGATAGCACGCTTCCAGGAGTGAACGTCATGGATGGATTATTTGCCGGTGGCGGAGGAAAGCTTCTCGGCCTTCAGCTTCTCGCTATTGTCTCAATCATGGCATGGTCCTTGGTGACAGTGACTCCGTTCTTCTACCTCGTTGGAATCGTCTCATCAAAGGACTGGAAAGATCCGAGGTCTGGTCTCCGGCTCATTAAGGAGCATGAACTGATTGGCGAGGACAAACGTCTTCATGGCGTAGACCTGCCATTCGACAGCTCCATACGCTTTGGCACGTCCGGCGCCACTGACATTCAGTCGGTTCAATCAGTGAGAGGTGCTGTTCCTCCCACAGCGATGCTTTGGGCTGGCAGAGTTGCAACGCACGATACGGAGGCTCACGATTCGAAGCCCAACCAAAAGGGTGACGACAATAACAACGAGGAGAATCCAGGCCCTCTGAACAATATTCCCATCAGCGTTTCAACGAAGGATGCATTGATTGTATCGTGCCTGAACGATCAGCAATTCGACTCTTTCGATACAGAGCAATACTCGCAGGGCGAGGAGGGCGTCGCCACAGAGCCAACCGACAATCGCACACCAAACTATCCCAGCCGTCGCAGTGCGTGGAAGCAAAAGATCAGTAGCATGTCCTCGTCTATGAGTCAGGAGCAGCGGGACCGGGATCATGGGACTATCTCATCATTATCAACAGCCAATATAGAACGGTAAAGCTCATATCATATTAGATATGTACTCCCGATAGTGCGAAGCTCTGTCTATCCATTGTGCAGTATAGTACCGATCAACGTGATTCTCCGCTGCCAGCGGGCCATGCATACATACCACGCAAGGAACATGTTCTTCCCATGCACGTATGCCTGCATATGATAATCGCTCAGCCAGGTCAGCCGAACAGACCCCAATCGCAAATGTTGAACTGGGCCAGCACCTCGTTGAATACCTCGCTTTGTTCCTCGTCTCTCGTCTCACCAACCCCCTCCCGTTCACATGATCTCCGGCGAGGAACGCTCAGCGATATCATCAGGTCCGTGCCCACGTTTGCCAGCCGCAGCACGCAAACTTCCACATCTACCCATTCTGCTGTTTTATTTCCCTTTCCCTGCGCCACCTTCTGGGACCCCGATGCAATGCATGCGTGTAATCGACCCGCGTTCGGCAGAGGCTCCGGCAACGAAAATTTGGGCAGCGTCCGCTCCCTCCCCTCCCGATCGTGAATTAGGTCTATTATCCGGCCCGAATGAATTTGCTGCTCCCCCAGCGAGGCCTCGTTGGCATCTGCCAAATCCTTGAGGAAGAAGGAGCACGCGTCGGCATTCTGGACATCAGATTGGTGTTCGAGTATCTCGACGACAAGCACGGCGCCGGATTCCTCCTCGCACGCTTGGTAGACCTCTTGGTTGTCTGCATGTTTGTTCGGGCGCGGCCGCGCAGAGATAGCGTGACGCCGGGTTGGGTCGATCCGAGTTGAGCGAGCAGCGCGAGCAGAAGGGAACACATCAACACATCAGATGCAAAGAGACAGCCTACCTGGCACCTGCCGCACCTGAGACACATCGCGCCACGACGGCGGGATGGAGGTGACGATGGACCCGCCGAATAGACCAACCATAACTGCGCGCGCTGCGTATCCGCGGGGAGCGGGCCGGCGTGAGTGGGATGGCGGAGAGGTGTGATGGGGGGCGAGCGAGCGAGCGTGGGCGTGGCTTGCCACGTACTTACGTACCTCAGCTACCATTCGGTGACTGACTGCATTTGCAGGGGATTCGAAGCAGCCGGAGCCAGAGCATCTACTTGTGACCAAGGTCCGCTGCAACAACACATTGTTCTCCCATTCCTACAAAAAAATGTATCAGTGGGTGCAACCGATAAGAGTTAGCCTCAGACCTCGTGTCACGGGAATATTCCTGAACGGCGGCGATTGCTTTTCGTGTGCGCCCTTTCCTCAGCACGGGCACCATTTGTTGCAGTCTGAGCCGTAGATCCAATGGGAGTTTCGAAGCGGATGCCCCCCACGGTTCCTCTGGGTACTGATCCCGTCGCACTGCTCCTCAGAGTTCCCAAGGAGTTTTTGCTATTTCCTTTCCGTGGTCGGCGGTGGATCCTATTTGGTCTGGTTGATTGTAGTGGTGGCGATGCCCCCGTTTCTTCCGCATCGTCCTCTTTTTCATCGCTAAAGATTTCTGAAGCGCTGCTCATATTCACTTCCTCGTCCAGCATGGAGGAGTAGGACTCGAGTTGTGCGGCTTTCAGGCATGAAACACGCCTCGCATCCGCCATTGAGACACTAATGGGTAAATCGCTTGAAAGACACGGGTCCTCTTCATCACTGTGGTCGTTCGGCATTGCGTCGTCCATCTGTTGCTTGTCACTCTCTCCGCTGCCATTGATTGAGGACTGACTCCCAGTAGAGCCTGTTGGTTCAAAGTACATCGACTGGTCGAACGGAAACTCTATTCCGTGGAGAAACTTGTCCTCACCGAGCAGCTCATGCTGCTTTGTGATCCGAAGACCAGACCTCGGATCTTTCCAGTCCTTTGACGAAACTACCCCGGCGAGGTAGAAGAACGGAGTCACTATCACCAACGACCATGCCATGATGGAGACGACGGCAAGCAGCTGAAGGCCGAGAAGCTTTCCCCCGCCACCGGCAAATAATCCATCCATGACGTTCACTCCCGGTAGCTCACTATCTGCGAAAAGCCCGACGGCAATGTAGCCCCAGATGGCACCGCCAGCGTGGACTCCGATTGCTCCAACAGGGTCGTCGATCTTCACTCGCTTTAGCAGCGTGTTGGAAATATTGGCCAACACCGCCCCAATAGCTCCGATAATAAGTGCCTGCCACGAGTGAATCACGGCGCAGGTGGGTGAAGTCGATACCAGCGCTCCCAGAATCCCGTGCACTAGATGATGGACGCGGACCTGCTTCCGTCCCGTCTTTCGAAGAGTGTAGAGCAGTGACACAGCCCCTCCCGCTGCCGACGCGTTGATAGTTATCATGCCCGCTCTCGAGGCGACGATCCACCGCATGCCGGTGATCCCAAAAGTAGACCCACAATTAAAGCCAATCCATCCCCACCAGAGCATGAACAATCCAAAAAGCGTTGAGGCTGGCGACGACGCTGCAAACTTGGTCCGATTGTTGCCCCGCTGGAAGTACCCCGTCCGTGGCCCAACGAACTTCACCGCAATGAGCGCGCTTGTACCTCCGAGGATATGCACGGGCCCCCCTCCGGCGAAGTCGTACACGCCCATCGTTCGGAGCCACCCGTTCTCGGCCCACACCCAGTGCGCCACGAAGGCATAGACCACAATCGCGTAGACCGAGTAGGCGCAGTAGATGAGAAACCGCATCCTCATCGCCACGGCGCCGCTGACGATCGTGGTGGCCGTGGCTGCGAAGCTGAACTGGAAGATGTACTGAGAATAAATCAACCCAGACTCCTCGTGCGAATACGATTCGCCCGGCATGAAGTCTAATGGACTGCGTGAGCTGGTTGCGTTCGATAGAAAGTGCACACATGATATGAATAACAATCACACTCACCTCCCATCCCCATGAAGGGGTTCGACGGCTCGCCGTAGCTCAATCCATACCCGACGAACCAATACGTGAGCGCCCCAAAGACGACGTCCATCACGTTCTTCGTCATGATGTTGACCTCGAATCCGGGCGAGGAGGAGCCCATCTCTAAAAGCCCGAAGCCCGATTGCATCGTCAATATGATGAAGGCGCTCGTGAGGACCTGCGCGTGCAACGAAGGACATGTGATGTGAGCAGAATCACGAGACGTGTCGCTGCCAATCCCAACATCCTAACTTACCCACGTCGCGTCGTCCGCGTGGTTGTCGTTGGCCTCATCGGCCATGATGGAGGATGTGCGTATTTATGCCAACGCGCCGGGCGCTATCATCTTCCCTCCGCTGCGCTGCCGGGTGTCTCGAGCAAGGTTGGTGTTTGGTGTTGGTGCGGGCAGTTCGCGAATTCGCGAGTGCAACATCAGTTGCTCGGATTTGAACCTACTTATCGTACGTACGAGTACTCTTAACGCTCCTACATAGGTACTCGAGATTCCCAAAGATTCGGATTCCCTCCAAATCACGTAAGAATTCCTTTGTTGTCTACGAGGGGATTGCGTCTCTCGAGAAGCTTCCCTGAAACCTCTCTTCTTCTTTCCTCGATCGCAACAGTCGTCGTGCGTCGTCATTCACCGCCCAAGTTCCAACCCGCAGCGACTGACGGAGTTGGAGGAGTCAACGCCACGGCCACGCACACCCCCCCCGCTCTCAATTCATTTACGAGGCGCTTCACCGCCGCGGCGGCCTTCCCGGGCGCCATATTTCCTCGCGGCCGACCATCGATATTGATTTGCAATTGCAATCCACGCGCGGGTGAACCAAGATGGTGAAGTTCGGCCGGCACGTCGACTTCTTCGTGGCCAACGAGCTCGATTCGGCGCGGCGCCTCTACGTCGTCCCCTACAAGGAGGTGCAGCACAAGACGTGCATCGAGCTCCACAAGCCGCCCCCGCCCCCGCCGGCCACCCCGGCCGCCGTGTCGGCGCTGGCCTCGCCGGTGTTCACGCCCCCGCTGCAGAATGGGAGCCGCGCCGAGACGCCGCTCCACGAGGGGCAGTCGGAGCCGGAATTGCGGCAGATCGAAAAGCGGGCGGAGCCGCCCCAGTCCAAATCGACCGCGGGGCTGACCGCCCTGTTCGGGGGAGACGACGATGCTGTGTCGTCTCCCACCGCATCCGATGTCAAACACACATCGCATCTCGACATCGCCGACATGGTCGACGACGTCCCCGCCGTCACCGCTTCGGCCGTGACCCTCAACGCCGGGACGGGCGCCGAGCTCGCCGCGGCCGTAAAAAACCTCCTCATCGCGGGTCGCAAACCCACGGGAGCAGCGCAGGTCATCCCGGACGATTACGGGTACGACGATCCGTGCAACGACAATGTGCCCGATGCCAACAATTTGGCGACGGAGCAAGATAGGGAAGCGCAGGCCCACTTCTTCGCGCAAAGGTTTCGGACCGAGTGGAGGATATGTTTGAAGCGGGCGAGCGCCGACTTTGACCGGGCGATGCAGCTGTTTTGGAGCGAGGTGAGTGGAGGTTTTGGGGGGTGCACATCTCGTGTCCATTGTTTCTGTTTGCGGTTGAGAAGGCAGCAATCTCTCATGAGCACATCATCTCACACACCTCTAATCATGCACATGATTAGGTCTTTGAGGGGATAATGAGCTTCGGCCAGGGCGACGACAGCGACGACGACGACGACGACGACGACGACGACGACGACGACGACGACGACGACGACAACGAAAAACACAATGATTTCGAGGAGGCGGTGCGAGGGGCCTTGCCGGACGCGGCGTTGCAAATGTACGTCCAGGCCGTGCCCAGTTCCCGGGCGCAGGAGACGTTCAGCTTCCTAAAAGACATTCACGCCACGGCCCTGATTAACGCCGAGGCATTGCGCAAGCTGGTGAAGAAGTTCGACAAGATGCATTACAAGTTGGATCGGCACTCGTATCTGCTCAGCGCCAAGCTGTTGCCGGAGGTTTACGCGAGCAACTTCACCGGGAGTTTGGCGAGCTTGGAGGCGGGCCTGGCTCTGCTGAGGCATTTGCTGAGCATTGACGAGGACGACGCCTCTCTGACGGAATCTCTCGCTGGCTCGCCCTCGAAGGAGGACACGGAAACCCCCAAATCGGTCCGGGACGAGAACAGGCGCCTTCGAAAGTTGGCCACAATGGACGAGGACCTGCGCGATGTGGCGGTGCTGAGCGGGGGGTATTTCGGCAACAAAAAGGACATGGACGCAGAGAATGTCGAGCGGAGGAAGAAGGAACTGCAGTGGCTCCGGGGCATGGTCGAGAGCATCGATCCCATCTATATTCCGTTTTTGGTGGCGCACCGCGGCTTCCACAGCATCCACGATCGGAGCGACGTCCGCCCTCTGGAGAATTCGCTGATGGCGTACGAGGCGGCCTGGACGAACGGGCTGCACCTGTGCGAGTGCGACATCGCCCTGACGAAGGACGGTGAGTTGTTATGTTGTTGATAATTTTCTCGCCTTGTCTCCAAAATATAGTTCACTCATGTGTTATGGTTCGCATACAAACCAGAGCGGATCATCCTGGCCCACGACGAGAACTTTGCGCGGCTGGGGATGGACCCCACCTCGCCGCTGTGCAACCGGACCGTGAGGGACCTCACCTTCAAGGAGCTCATCAACTGCCCGCTTAAATCCGGCGCGCGCCCACCCCTCCTTTTCGATGTGTTGCGGTCGGCGGCCGCCATTGGGGGCAATGCCAAGATGATCGTCGAAATCAAAGCAGGGAACACGGAGGCGGGGCCTGCCCTCGCTCGCATGTTCGTGAGGCACCCGCAACTGATGGAGCATGTGGCCGTGGTAATGAGTTTCGACGCCTTCATCATGCACAGCCTCCGGAAAGAGATGGCGGCGGTGTTCGAGGCGCTGTACAATGCGAAGCAAAAGGAGCAACAGCAGAATCTCATCGAACCTGCGGGCCCCGGCCATGCTCACACGACGTCGGTGCCAATACAAATACCCACGGAAGCGAATGCGGGGCAGGAGGGTTTCCACCCGTTGAAGGGTCCAGTGATATCCAACATTGCATTGGGAAGCACCCTGTCATCGAGTCCTCTGCCCACCCCATCCATGATATCGCACCATCGCAAACCATCGCACGGCCGCGTCCCGTCAGTGATGGGGATGGGAGGTCACAACCGGCTGGATTCGCGGGACATGTTTGGTCTGGGGATGCAATTGGTGGACCCAAAAGCTGACATGGGTTCGGTAGGACTGGGCCTGAATCTGGCCGAAACCGACAACACCATGTCCCAATCGTCGACATTCTTGCCCATACACAAGGTGCACAGCAACCTTCAGCATTTCTCGTCGCACGAGGAGAAGAAGGATCCCTCTCCGGCCGACGATATCGCCCAGTCGTTCCCAAAGCTGTTGTTGATCACGGTGGCCGAGACCCCCAAGGCGGACTACGAGCTGTTCGTGGACATCACAAAGCCGGAGAAGGTGGCCAAACTCGACGGGTGGCTCCGCGGCGGCGACGGCGGCACCCTCGACGGCGTGTACATGCAATACCAAAAGTCGATGCTGGGCCCCGAGGGGTCGAAAGCGATGCGGAATCTCGCGTCGCGGTACGACGTGGGCATCTGGGGGGCCAACCCCGTGCCGGACGACTGGGATACCTTCCACTCGCTGGTGACGGAGTGCCACGTGTCGTACGTCAACAGCAGCCTGCCCAAGCACTTTCGGCGAAAGATGAAGCGGTCGATGTCGGCGAACACGTTGGCCATGAACGGGATATTGCTCGGCCAGTCGGGACACTTTGAAAGAGGACAAATGGAATCAGGAGAAGGCAAGCAGATGTAGGAATAGAGAGGAGTCGTCGACTTTTATTGCCAAAGGTCGATGTGGTATGACACCACGACATGAACAAATGCACAGTACTTGCCGGAAGTTCTTTTATGTAGAGGGCGATTTTGCAACTTCTTCGATCCAACAGCCCCCAGCACTCACTCATCGACCGCTCTTCTCACACAACATCTCCAAACAGCAGCCTCCTCAACCTCTGGGGTCTTGTCCGTGCTCTGGGGCGTCCGCCTGCGTCAGACTTTCACAACGACACGACCCCAAACTTGTCGGCCAGCAGCACTGCAATGATGGCAATCAGCACCGCGATAAGAATCGTCTGGTTTGCGTCTCCTCCTTTCTTCGTCGCCGCTCCCTCCCCGCCGCCGCCCTCGGCCTTCCTCTCTGCCACCCGCGCCTCCCTCGACCGCGCCGCCCCCTCCTTCGACCACTCCTTCAGCCCGCCCCGGAAATCGTCCACGTTCGCATATCCCCGCTCCGCCATGATGGCCCGCAACTCGTCGCAGATCCGATCGAAGCACCCGGGCCCCTCGGTCCAGTGGCACGTCCCCACCTGCACCGCCGCCGCACCGCACAGGATCATCTCGAACGCGTCCCGTCCGCTCCGGACGCCGCCCGCCCCCACCACGTCGATGGAGTCGTCGAGGAGCTCCCGCATTTGCTTCACGTTCGCCAGGGCGGTGTACTTGACGGCCGGTCCGGAGAGGCCGGCGAACCCGCCCTTGGCCCGGACCGCCGGCATTTCCGCGACATAATCGATTGCCAACGCGTTGCCAATGGTGTTGATGCTGGCCGCGTATCCCAGTATCTTCTTGTATTTGTTGAGTATCGCCGCGGCTGCAATAAAGTGCGGTCGGTCGAAATAGGGCGGCAGCTTCACCCCCAGCGGGAGCAATGGAGTTTTGCCGCTGAAGCAGGGAAGCGAAGCCACGGCTTTCATGACGTCTTCCATCTGCTCAAAATCATACCCGATGGTGGGCTTGCCGACGATGTTGGGACACGCCAGGTTCAATTCCACGCAGGCGATCTCCCCCGGCCGCTCTTTTACTGCCGCGGTGATTTTCTCGAGCATGTGGAGGTTGTCCTTCAATGTCTTTCCACTGATGCTCACCATGTACGCCTTGCCCGACGGATTGTCGCCCATGGTGTCGGCGATGGTCGTGGGAGAGAGGTAGTAGTCGATGCCGGCGTTGGGGAGGCCCTCCGAGTTGAGGCTCGCGGCCCCGTCGTCCTCGTGCCACGTCCTGCGGTGGTTGTGAGATGGTGCAGAGAGTGATGTGTCAGGTGGTGCATGAGATGTGTATGAGATGTGCACAACAAATATTTATCGGTGTACACGCAGCAACCCAAGGGTGGTGCATGAGATGTGATGTGTCAGATGGTGCATGAGATGTGCACATCAGATATTTATCGATGCAGGCGATGCTCGGCAGCAGGAGCGACCTAGCGCCCGCCCACAAGCACAACAGCCACGAATTGCAAAATCGCCTCAACCATCAGCTCACCGGGGCATGTCGTTGCCCTTCTGGCTCTCGACGGTGGCGCTCTTGGCGAGGACCCCGCCCGCGGCGCTGGCGGCAATCTTTTTCATCGCCGCGGAGCTGCCGGTGCGCGGCCCGGAGGCGTTGTACACGCAGCTCGTGAGCGGGATGCCCGCGACGGTGGTGGAGAGGTCGGGCTTGGCCATGGTTAGTTGCTCGGTGCAGCGTGCACCGACCGGGTTTGACAGGGTTTGAGGTTTGAGCGGGCACTACTTTGCGTGCTCGCCTCGGAGATATCTTTGACCACCCACGTAGGAATAGTACCACTAGTGCGAGCGCCCTCAGATGCAACAGACAGCAGTGCAGCCCGCCCAACAAAAAAGGGACACACGCGGCGATGATGATGGCCGCCCTGGCGACAGTGTTGTTACTGGAACTGGTGCTCGGCGTTGCTGCCGCAGCTGCGGGCGACCGGGCCTCCTGTATCACCCGCCGGCCGCCGGCCTTCGTTGCATCCACCCTCGTGCACCGAACGCCGAGCAGCACGCGGCGATGGCTGCTGCCGCGGCTGCACTCGTCAATCTCAGAATACCAGCCCCTCGATCAGCTGGCGGACGACGACCTCGTGGCGCTGCCCTTCGACTGCTACATCGCATCCATGTCCGCATCAACGTCGCTAGGTGAAAAGGGCGACGACGACGGTGCACCCCCGCAGCTGCGATTGTGCGTCGTGCGCAATCGGGGAGCAACCGTCCTGCCGCTCATACGACACGAAGATGACGTCCCGAGCGATCTTTTTCTGGACCCGAGGCATAACGAGAGTCCAATTCGATTGGCGGACGTGGTGGCCTACTGGTTAAACAAGTTGCAAACGACGGACTCCACAACAGGAGAGGGGTGGTTTCCGGAGGGGGTGCCGTACTACGGCGTGGGCTGGTACGGACAGCGCCCGGTGCCCTCGCTCGGGGGAGGACCGGGATACGGCGCCGAGGCCGACGAGGTGTGGAGCATCGACGAGACCGTGTTGGAATCGATGCTAGAAGGGGGCGACGTCGCGATACCGATCATCGATGTGGGCATGGCCCACGGCGAGAAGGCCCGGGGTGGCGCCCTCTTTTGATCGTTTGGAGGTGCACGCAACGCGCGGTTGTTGGATGTACAACTGGACAGCAAATTGGAAGGCACTGCATGCGATATGATATACTGCGTCGCGCAA
This sequence comes from Thalassiosira profunda, assembly GCA_036939355.1. Lineage (NCBI taxonomy): Eukaryota > Bacillariophyta > Thalassiosirophyceae > Thalassiosirales > Thalassiosiraceae > Thalassiosira > Thalassiosira profunda. Next base: position 12,555 of record JALLAP010000003.1, on the reverse strand, counting down.
CCGAAGGCCCATCGATCGCGATATGTTTCGTGGGAAAGAGGAGGATGACACGCCGGGGTCGATGCGAACAACAGAACGGATAACTCTCCCATATCGAAAGGCCTGCCGCGATGATTTGCTATCCATTTAGATCCTAAGCACCCTTTCATTGGGGAACAAAAGGGTGCCGGAACTACTTCCTAATGCATTTACCCATCCAACCGGTGTTGAGTGCCGAGCTATTATCCCAGCAGTGAGAAACCCCTATCATGGGGTACCGTAGCAGTCGAGCCTCTACCCTCTATCTGCACAGCTTTCCATCGCAGTCCCCGTAGCTTGTGATGTGCGTCCTCGTCCCTCCTCAGCGAGACAGAGAAGTGATAAAGCCTGTTGTGAAAGCGAGGGCAGGGCGAGGGATAACCCCCTGCAATACAACGCTGCGACTGTCACAGATGTCAACAGCCATCTGGATTTGTGGCCTATTTCGCCGCTGGAGCGACCTCCCCAAGGGGTCTCGGACGGTCCGGAGAATTCGCGGGCAGGCCAAAAGCGCGAAACCTAAGTAGAGGTGTCAACTGCGGGACCGACAGACGTCTCGGACGGATTCGCGACAGAGGAAGCATTCTTCGCGACAGAGGATTAGGGAGCGAATTCGTGGGGCGAAAGAGGCAAAGGCTGTTTCGAGCTCTATGTATCAACAAGAGGAATGGGCGCAGAGGACTGATTCGCGCGAGGAACAGACAAAAGACACGTGGCTTCAGATTTCTCCGAGAGCGTGTAAAAAGAAAAAAGCCTTCACAAGTGGACATCTTGAAGTTGCACCTGAGTTGGACAGGCGCCTGCCTCTGCCTTCGCGAGTTGCGGTAAAATGGAGGCCGATCACTCAAACAATCAAAGAAGTACCGCCAACCTTTGCTGCATCTCACAATGCTCACAAACTCCTCTTGCCGTCGTCCAACATACTCTTGGTGCATTCACAAGCTCGAGGCCTCGCGCACATTCAACCGCTCGCCCTCCCCTCCGTCCGACAGACACCATGATGGCGCCTCTGCCCGCAGCCTACCCCGAGGACCACCCCGGCGTCGCGTTCGGCGGCGACTACTTCCTGTGCCCCGCGCACTGGGACCTCGCCGCGCTCGAGGAAGGCGCGGCCGGAGCCCTCCTCCGCCTCGCCTTGCAGGGTGCACGTCATGTGAGTTGCAATGGCAGATATGCGCATATCGTTTGTGCCGCCAGTTTTTGCAAAGCGCGGATGCACCAATGATGATGCTCCGCTAACAGATATGTTCGTTGCAACCAATGCCGCAGGCGGCCCTGCCGGCGCCCGCTCTGAAGCTGGGCGGCCTCCTGCCCATCCTGCCCCCGCGGATGCCCCCGGGGCTCCCCGCGCACGCGATGCCGCCGCCCCCCGGCCCGAGCTACTTCCACCACCACTGCGCCGCGACGCTCGCCCCGTGGCCGCCGCCCGCGGACCAGGTGCCCCCCTGCATCGACGTGCCCTTCGCGAGCGACGGGCGCATCCTCGACCACGACGACCCCGCCGACGACCTCTCGTTGTTCCTGGGCCCGGAGCACTTCTGGAACGTCGGCCATCCCTCCCACATGGATTTGGCCCACGTTTCCCGCCAGGACGTGGCCGTTCTCGCGGACGATCCCGACGCCGCCGCCACCTTCCCCGCACTTTTGCACCAGATTTTGTCGTGCGGGGCGTACCGCGACACGATCGCGTGGCTGCCCCACGGCCGGGCCTTTGCGATCCTCGACGAGGGTCGCTTCTTCGGAGAGGTGTGCCCCAGGCACTTTTGCACGGGCGATCCCGGGGCGTTCTTGCAGCTGGTCGAAATGAGCGGCTTCGCGGCCGTGGTGGGGCATCCGTGGCTGGCGGGCGGGGGGCCCTTGGCCTTTTGCCACGAGGTGAGTTCCCTGGACCCAAATATTCGGCCCAGGGCGGGTTCGGTGCAATCTGCATTCGTTTGAGCAGAGCGATGCATTGCATAATGCTCACATCTTATGTCACTTGCTGCAACCTGCCACTTGCCGCAGAGATTCATCCAGCACCGCCCGTGGCTCGCGTGCACCATGAAGCCCTTCCTTCGGCAATACGTCCCGCACATCCCCAGGAGGGCCGACCACGCCCTGGGCGCCTACCTCGACATGCTGCCGACGCTCCCTCCGACGCTCCCGCCAATCGAGGCGCCCAAGCTCGTGAGGCACACTACGGCGTGAGACTGCTGGCTTCCAACTTGAGGCGGCACGCCCTTCAGCACAAGATGCATTTCTACAAACCTACAGTCCTTTCATGTCCATGCACTGCCCCTGCCTCTGGCGCAGAGGCAACCTTCAATCCTTTTCATATGCATACTTCACATGCATACTTCATATGCAGCTACTGCTACGTTCGGCCTCTCATCGTGACGAGATCAACCATCAGATTTCCACACAAGGCCCCTGTTTTGAGCATCGTACAATGAGGAACCTCTTGCTACTGTACTAAGCTCGAAATAGATTGCACATTACAATCACGTTGGTTTCCTCTGGACCTGACTCCACTTGTCCGAGATGACCTTGTCGAATGCCACGCCTCGAATGCGCTCGTGTAGCCGTAAGGAAGCGGAGCCCTTCGTATTGTCCAATCCATTCTCCTTCTCCATTGGGGTCGGTTGCTGCGATTGGTCGTGCAGTAGGCTGTAGCAGTCGTAAACGGCGGCCGAATCCACAGATCGTTCGGCGCCGGTGTTGGCAGACGTGGGACATGCAAGCGGTGCCACGAAACGTCTAGCAGCATCCAAGGAGACGCCGGGCGGTGGATATGCAAAGTACACCAACGATCGTCGACAGTTGTCTGCATTTTGTCCATCGTTCTGGTCGGCGGTGGGGCACAAGACCCGATGCCGCGGCGAGGGCCACGCCGGCACGCCGTCCCCGCCCTCCCCCATCGAGGCCAGGCTCAGAAAGTCGCCCACGTGCACAAACAGGTTGATGGTATTGGAATCGCGGCCGTCGTCGGATCCAGCCTCCACGTCGGACCACCTGTCGCACGCGCGGCAGTGCGTCTGCAATCCCCCCTTGTCGTCCTGCCAGACCACCGTCAGCGTCCCCCAGTCGCTGTGGGCCGACGAGCCCAGTGCGGGATCGCCATTGGCCGACGGAGGGAGGGCGTCGTACCGGAACACCCTCAGGAGATCGATGTTGCATTTCTGGCACTCGTTCGATTCGTTGTCGCTTCTTTCGAGGCATTGGCACCGATTCTCTTGCAGCGCCAGCAGCGGTCGGATGCGGAGCAGATGGACGATCGTCGATGCCACGGAATGAAGCGCGTTCGTCCAATCTGGCAGGAGGCCCCACGGACTATCACACCCCCCCTCACACCTCGCATTAGCAGCAGCAATATCCCCTCCTCCAGCTGTTGTTTGCAATGCATTTCCGGCCGCGAGGCACCGTCGAAACTCCCACGACAGCTTCGGCTCCGGGGCGGGATCCTTCTCATCTCCACTCTCTGCAATCCTCCCCCGAAACGTGGCTGTGACGGCCGGCTTCCTCGCTCCATCCTCATCTTTTGCACAATTTTCATCGCCTGGGAGACATTCTATGGGAAACGGAACCTCCCTCCGGCCTCCGTTGCAAATCGCCTCCCAATCGCTGCAACCGTCCCCGTCTGATGTGTCTGATGGGTCCATTTTTGCAGCGGCATCTTCCGAACGTCTCCCGACCGCCCCGTCCAAGAATGCGGGCGCGAACAGTGATTCGACGGCGTCCCCCACCCGCCTCTCCGCCAAGCACGCGAACGATGTCGCTCCTTCATGAGCTGGCCGGGCATCCGGCAGAGGGAGGGTCGCATGGAAGCAGCCGTGGGAGGCGCACGCGGCGCGGACGTGCCGGCGGCACAGCGCCAATGCCGCAGCGTCCCCTCCGCGCTCCGTGGCGTAGGCGGGCGCGAGGTCCACGCGGGGATGGGGGGCGCAGGTGCACTGCATGCGTGCTCGCCGCGGAAGAGAGCGGGCGGGAGGTGAAGGAGAAGAAGTTGGAAGGCGGGGAGGAGGGCGGGCGGAGCGAGCGAGCGAGAAGAATCAGAGCCACCCATTTCTACGCAAGAATCTACGCTATGGAATCAGTATTAAAGACAACAATGTACGTAGGAATTAGTATGAAGAAAGGGAGGGACGGAAGAACGCTGCCAACTCGACGCCACCTCGGCGGCGGCCTAGAGCCAGAGCAGACTCACTCACTCAGCCAGAGCAGACCCACTCCGAGCCAACCACTAGCGTCCTCCGCCATGGCAAGCGCGGCCCTCTCGTCCGCGGCCCGCCGCCTCGCCGCGCGGGGCCGCCGCCTCCGCCCTCCCGGCGCGGCGGCATCATTTCGAACCCGCGCCGCCGCCTCCCAAATCTCGTGCTCACATCTCGTGCACGTGCACCCGCCTGAGGTCCATCCCCTCTCCTGGGCGCCCCGCCGCCCCTTCTCGGCCGCCGTCGACGCTGCCGCTGAGGATGAGGAACCGCCCCTCTTTTCATCGATGGACGGCCTCCATCCCGCCTCCCTCCACGCCCTCACGCACAAGCTGAAACTGTCGACCATGACGGAAATTCAGCACAAGGTGTTCGACGCCGCGGCCTCCGGCCGGGACGTCCTCGGCCGCGCCCGGACCGGCACGGGCAAGACCCTCGCGTTTTTGCTGCCCGCCATCGAGAACGCCCTGCGCTTGGGACGGGTGCCGGGACCGCACCGCCACCGCGATCGCAACGGGGGAAGGGGCGGGATTGCCACGTTGATCGTCAGCCCGACGCGCGAGCTGGCCATCCAGATCCACAGCCAGGCCCAATTGCTCGCGGCGTCGCACGCCAACACCACCAACGAGGAGGGCGGAGCGCACGGGCGGGGATTTCGCATGGCCTCGCAGGTCATGTACGGGGGGAGCAGCCGGGCCGTCGACCTGCAAAAATTGGAGGACCACCCGCCGTTTATTCTCGTGGCGACTCCGGGACGGCTCATCGATCACATGCAGAAGTCGCACGTGCGCGGGATCCCGTTTGCGGACGTCATTGGGGGCGTGTCGGTGTGGGTGCTCGACGAGGCCGATCGGTGCCTCGACATGGGCTTTCGGAAGGACATGGAGTGGATTTTGGACGTTCGGAAGCGGTTTCAGGACTTGGCGAAACGGGACGGGCGGGATGCCGAGGCCGAAAGACAGACGCTGCTGTTCTCGGCGACGCTGCCGAAGGATCTGCGGAGCATCATGGCCTCGCATATGGAGAGGGATTATCTGACGGTGGACTGCGTGCACGACGTCGATCCCGCGAGCCATACAAACGCCAACGTCGACCAGAGCTTCGTCACTCTCCCCGATGCCGGCCGCAATCGCTGGATCGCTGGCCTCGTGGACGTGATCGAGGACGTTATCCACGTCCAAAACCCCGACGATTACAAAATCGTCGTCTTCTTCCCCACCACGGCCATGTGCCAGTTCTTCTCCAACCTCTTCACTCATGAATACAAGATTCCGGTGCTGGAGATCCATTCGCGGAAGACCCAGGCCAACCGCACCTCGACGAGCGACAAGTTCCGCAAGTGGCAAAAGGGCATCTTGTTCACGACGGACGTGTCGGCGCGCGGCGTGGACTATCCGAACGTCACCCACGTCGTGCAGTACGGCTCCGCCGACTCGCGGGAGACGTACATCCATCGGCTGGGGCGAACGGGACGCGCGGGGAAGAAGGGGCAGGGCATCCTCATCGTCGGCGGGAAGGGCGAGGAGCACTCGTTCGTCAAGCGGCAGCTGCAGGGGCTCGACATGCAGCGGGACGAGCGGTACCAAAAGCTGCTGATGGGAGACATCGTGGCCGCGGAGGGCGACGGTGGCGGGGGAACGAACGGGGCCCTGCGGCGGAAGGAGATCAACGAGCGGCGGCTGGAGAAGATCCACGGGGCCATTCAGGGGGGCAACCCCAAACTGCAAAGGTCGGCGCAGAACACGTACCGCAGCCTTTTGGGGTACAACATCTCCAACATGCAGAATTTGGGAATGCGTCGGAAGGACGAGGTGGTCGAATACATCAACGGCCTGGCGGTGCAGATGGGGTTCGACGAGGACAACCTGCCGCGGATCACGCCCAAGCTCGTGGGGGCGATGGGACTGCAGGGCGTGCGGGGGATCAACGTGGGGAGGGACCAGCGGGGTGAAGGCGGCGGTGGTGGCGGGGGCGGTGGCCGCAGGGGCGGCGGCGGAGGGGGTTATGGGGATCGCAGGGGCGGCGGCCGGAGGAGGGAGTATGGCGGACAGCGGGGCGGGCGGCAACAACGGCCGTCGGGCTCGCGGCAGCAGGGTTATCAACAGCGATGGGATAGCGAGGCGTACTGAACTTAATTGCCGCTGCTGCTGGTTGCCTTCCATGCCCTTCTGTCGCCTATTTTAGTTGCAGGTTTATTGTAGCAATCATTTTGCGTTCAGCATGTCGTGAACGTAAGAGTACTCGTAGCCGATCTCTCGCTCAAACTCGAGGTCCAGTTGAGACAACACGAACCGCAGGTCTTCTTTGGTATATTTTGCCAGCATCTGCTTCGTCTCTTTCGTCGCATCGATTTTCTTGTGCCAAGGGGTCATACTGTGGGTAGTTTTGTAGGTCACCGCCCGGAACTCGTTCGCCGTCCTTGCCTGCACGCAACGCTCCCGCAGGGCATCGGCAAGAAACTTGCGCTGGCGCCGTCGCGTGGTGGCGCCGTCGTCGCGGTTGGCCACGTCCTCCAATCGGACGTGCAACCGGCTCTGCAAGAATGCCTCCCGCGAGCCAACGTACGTGGCGCGATCGGGATCGTCGGACAGCCACTGCTTGTATTTGAGCGTTCGAGCCTGGATGAGATTCGCCGCCGTTTCGCACACATCCTCCCCTTTCATCGTTCCCACGTCGTCCTGGCATATGTTGGTGTACGGTGCCCGAAGGAAGGCCGAGAATCCCCCAGCGCGCTTTGCGTTCATCAGTGGATCGTAGGTCTGCTCCATCATCTTAGCAAGCCACGTAAAGGCATCTCTCGTGATGACCACGAGGGTCTCGGTGGAGGGGTCGAACGGCCGACCTTTTCCCCCGAGCGGCGGCAGGAAGGCGTGCTTCCACCCAAACTTTGCGGACCCCTTCACCCCCGCAATCGTATTCAGATTCGAGGTGTTGAATTGCAATATTCGCTCGATGAAGTTGGTCCCGCTGTGGCGTTCTCCCTTCAGCACAATCTCCCCCCTCTTCTTCTCGGTGCATCTCGGCTTTTCCGGGGTCGACAGAGGAGCTGGTTTTGGTGATACAGCGCTGGGCAGCGCCCCTTCATTGTTGACGCCACCCTCTGTTCTTCTATTGTCGCTCTTCGCTGCTTCGTGCGAGGAGATTATTGTTTGAGAGGCCGGCGCGCCTCCATCCTGAATTTTCGCCAGCAGCTTCCGGCCCAGCTGCAGAGTGTCTCGATGGTTCTCCTCCCTGCTCTCCAAACTGCACGAGGCACCCACGCACTCCAGAGGGTCTCGCCGGAGGACGGTGAATACGCAGAGGAAGGCCGCAGCGGCCTGCCTCACTAATCGAAACAGCCGGGCCATGAGATGGCGGCGAGGCTCCTCCTTCCGCAAATAATGACGATGCAGGGCTGATGAAACCCCCGGCACTCCACCGCCTCAACCAACTACCAGCTCGGAGCGCTCTTCTGCCTGCCCCAACGGGTGTTGCAATAGCGAAAGCTGCCACGCCTCTGAACAAAACTCGGCCTCTGGACCGCCCGCGCCCCGCGCGCTAGCCGCCAACCAAACAGCCGCTCCGCCGCCCCGACTGATCCCGATCTGCCGGCCTGCTCCGCCCAGATCCCCGACAGTGCACCGCACCTGCACCATCGCGCCCGTTCATTCGACGGGGCCACCACGCGATCATCACTGCCACTCTCGATTACCACTGATACCTCCTGCGATAGTGTCACATTGCACATTCAAGCTCCGACCCCAACTCGCCGGCCGGCAACTGCGTCGCCGCGCCTCCCACTCACACAGCCACTCACCTCCGCCTCCATCGTCACACCACTCGATGCGCGCTGCGTTGCTGGGAGGAGCGACGGGCGGGTGCAGCGCTTTTGGCTGCCTGGTTGTGGTTTTTTGCTTGCTTTGAGGAGCGAGCGAGAGGAGGGTCTCCTTGCATTAACCCTAAAATCCCACGTAGGAATACTCTCTTTTCCTACGAAGTTTTATCCCTCTCAGGAGAACCAGAGACACGAAATGTGTCGCTCGAAGGTTTGAAGTATTGTAAATTGTCCGACCGGACGACACTCATAAATAGTCCGACCGACGACACTATCTCCTGGGATTTGTGGATTGTCCGGGGATTTGTGATCTATCGCATTTTTTGCAAATCTTTTGGTTGCACCTGGAAATGTTACCCCTTCATTAGTGATTCATAATATTTACCCTAAAAGATAAATAGACTTGACTTTTACATTGATAATGTACCCGAGAGGAGAAAAGCTAGGATTCATATTTACATATCTAATGATAACCCGAGTGGCCAAAGCAAGTTCACCAGCGCCGCACAACAACACACAACACACAAGAGGACAACAACAGAACGGTGGCCTGGCCTCCTCGGCGGCGACAGCGCGGCGGCATTGAGTTGGCGGCGGCAGTGTCGGGCACTACACTGGAGGCCGACGAGCGGCGGCATATCGAGCGCCCCTCGGCAGTGGCGGCATATCGAGCGCCCGCGCCGCGCCCCCCTCCTCGCGCGGCACACCGGCCCCGTTTTCCAACCTCGGACGAGCGTCCGCGCACTGGCACTGTCGCCTCAACATCGCCGGGTCGCGCGTGTTCCGCGCAGCTGTCGCCTTTCGCTCGCTCGCGCGCTCTTGGCGGGCGGCACCAACAAAAAGCAACGCACTGCTTTATCAGACGCCTCGCGAGAGCACGCCAAACCTCGCGGCCTCGGGTGCAACTGAGCAACGCTAAGCCCAAACCTCGCTGGCCTTCGTTTGCAGCCCCGCTAACGACGCCATGGTGGACTTCCAGGCGATATTAGCAGAAGTGGGGGAGGACCACATCTTCCCGCTCCTGGACGACGGAGGGGTCGAGGCCTACGTCGCCCTCTCCCGCACGTGCCCCGCCGTCCTCGTCGACCCCGCGTCCGGCAAGCTCAAGTGCCCCACGGTGCGGAACGGCACGTCCGCGGAGGTCGCCGCGGCCCACGAGCAAGGGCGCGTCGGTTGGCAGTCCGCGCCGGCGCGCCTCCCGCACTACGTGCCCAATTTGTTCAACAAGCTCCACTGGCCGTCGGTGAAAACGTTCCACCACGGCTTCCCCTTCGAGCTGGCGTCGATGGCCGGAGGGGCCATGCGACGGATCCCCAACGCGCACATGGTCCAGCTTCCGATGCTGGCGGCCGCGTTGATGGACGCGCCGGCGGTGAATTTCGAGGAGCTGGTCCTCAACGTGACGGACCTGATCGGGCACGAGGGGGAGCCGCTCCCGCAGCTCGAGGACGGCGTCCGCTTCGGCGGGGCCCTCCAGGACAGCTACGAGCTGTTGGGGGTGGGCCTCTCCAGGTGCAGGTCCCTGAAGCGGCTGGGGATTCACAACGATCGCGTGGAGCAGGCGGACGACGGAATTCTCGTTCCGAAGTACAGCCGGCCGTTCCTCGCGGCCCTGATTCCGCTGCTCCAAGCGAGCCGCGACACCCTGGAGGTAGTGAGCGTCTTTGTTGGAGACGTCCCGTCGAATACCCAAGACGACCTGAGTGTCGAGGTGAAGTTTTGGGAAAGCATTCTTCTCCTGCCCAACCTCAAGAAATTGCAGCTGCAACTCCTCTGCGTCGACGGCGACATGTTGGACTCGCTCATTGTTGCGTCCAGCAATGTCAAAGCTGTCTTGGGCGGACTGCCCTCGCGAGCGTTGGAAGTTGCGACGTTGTACACGAGAGAAGGCATAGGGCAACAGGCCACGCCCGCGGGGATCGGGCCGTTCCTGTCCTTGTTTGCCGACGTTGCCACCCTGACGGAGGTTCACATCATCGCCCCCAAGAGTTGCTGGGATGCCCAGAGCTTCGTCGATCTGGGCCACGTGTTCCGGGGGAAGCCCCTGCTGAAGAAAGTCCTGCTGAATTTTCGCGGGAGCGACGATGACAGCGACGTCGCACTGGATCACTTGCAAGAGTTTCTGGACGCGCGGGACTTCCTCCAAGGGTACCGCATCGAGTTTAGGAAGATTGGGCTCGTGGACGAGGAGTCGGAGACCTTCGCTGCGCTGCAGTGGTACCGGACCCCGACAGGCGAGGCGTGTTTGCAGCCGGGGGACGGACAGGACCTGACCTGGCACTTCGAATTGGTCCGGTGAGATTGCTAGCGTGCGCACGCATGGGTTGGAACGGGGCGGGGCAGGGGAATGGATTTCATACTGGACCGGAGGTCGGGAGCTTTACACTGCACTCTTAAATATTAGGCACCACGCTACTTCAATACGAAACGAGGCCTGGAGTACTACTGAGGTGCATACTTATGAATAATCTGGATGAAGCATCAGCTTTTGTGATAGTGATATTTGCCCCCGGCTCAGCCTCTCTTTCTCTTGCGCCGCCCCCGGCCTTTCTTGGGCGCCTTCGATAAGTGACTCTGTTGCCGATCCATCAAGGCAAGGCCGTGGTGCTTCAGCATTTGATAGGCCATGGTCAGCCTGGCACGCCGCCCGGTGGATTCGCAGCCCTTGGGGCAAGCATAGCCGCAGCCCGTGAAAGATCGATGGAAATCATCGTACACCTCGTCCACCTCGTCGAACGCGCTGTCCAGGTCGTCCAATATGGAATCTTTGCTGTAAATAGAATCGCCGCCGATTGACACTTCATCCAGCCCCTCCAATTCCACTGTTTTGTTGGGTGTTGCATCTCCCCAAGCATCGATGTTTGCGATCACGGCTCCGGAAACACCATCGTGAGCGACATCAGGCAGTTGACCCTCGTCCATGCCCGCAGAAATCAGAGCCAGCACGTCCGGAATTACTGCCACTGGAACGCGCTCCATTTCATTGCAAATCCCCTTGCAGTTTGTCGCGTACAGAACCGAGAGTATCTTCCAACGTTTGTTGTCGGCGGGGCTTTCGTTGCAATTGAGCACCTCCAACAGGGCGGTATCCGCATTGCTGCCACAGGTGGTGAGGTGGACGAAGCACGTGTGGTTGCTCCGAGCCACCGCATTCAGCCCATTAAGGCGCAAAGGTAGGTGCGAAACTTCCGTGGCAAATAAGGCTTTGCAGAGGGCCGCAGCAAACTCGCTCGTGATGTCGAATTTCCTCGCAAAGGATCCGAAGAAGTCCAAAGAGCGCAAGTTGGTATTGCTGCTCAAGGCACCGGCGATGATGAACACATCGAGCCCGTCAGAATCATTTTCCGGGAAGCCCAGGACAAGATGAGTCAAACATGGATTCCCCTCAATAAAGAGAGACACGAGCTTGCCCCCATCCCTCCCAAGATGGCTGTTGCAAAGATTGAGGTATTTCAAGTTGCGACTGGCATGCAGGACCGAGCGCAGGGGATTCCCCTCGTCATGAATGCCACTGTCAGAGCCCACGTTCATCTTCCCCAGAGTGAGTTCTTCCAGCGATCTGTTCCACTCGACCGCACGACAAAGACGCGAGCACTTACTGCTCAAATGATTGTGCACGAGATGTGAGCAAATGGGATCACATGGACATTAAGCACAACACATGCACCACTCACTCGGAACCATCAAAGAGGTCCACGTCCTCCAAGATGAGCCTCCTGATGCTGCCGTGTTCCAGCAGCTCGCAGACGAATCGAAACGTGTCGGGTCCGCCCATATTGGCCACCTCCAGCAAGCAGATGCTCCTCCGGGAGAGGGCCGGCACCAGAATCTTCGTGGGGAGGAACGGCAGGTGCCGAAACGCCCAGTATTCGTGGTCCTCTCCCGCCCCCAGCATGGCCACAAAATACTTCCAGTGCGGCGCGCACAGGCGATCGTCGCGCAGGGACCACTGGCGCTCGCCCGCATCCAGGGCGAGTTCGTAGGCTCCGACGTCTCCGTTCCCGAGTGTGCCCGATTTTTCTGACAAAGCTCTCATAAGTTTTAACAGGTCGTCGGTGTGCTCCGCCAGCTCGTGTCCGTGGAGCCCCCGGTCGGGGTGCGTGAGGGCGGCACGCAGGGCCTCCAGATCGATGGTCGGCTTTTCGGGCATTGCCGTCGCTCTGGAAATTGCCTCGGCTCCTCCCCCGCCCGCCGTCCCGCCCCGCAGCCACCGGACGAGTGCACCATCCGCGGACATAATTTTGATGTTCCCTTTCTATCTTTGCGGCTGTGCGCCCCGATCTCTGCCAGTCCCGCGGTCCGGCGTCGTCCTTGCACAGGGCGTCGGCCAGAGGAGCTCCGGAGCTCCCGAAGCCACGAGGAGGGGACGCTGCCGCGTCTTTGGTGCAGAGGCAGAAGGAAAGAAGTTTGAGGAAAGAGAAGAAGGTCTGAGGAGTGAGTGAGGTTACTGTAAAAAAATAAACCGTGGTATTTGACGTCGAGTTGCAATATTTCCACGAGGGGTGAGTATTTATCTTCGCGGAGTGAGTAAATAAG
>JALLAP010000002.1:0-35130 GCA_036939355.1 Thalassiosira profunda | reverse complement strand
GGATCCGGCTGGCACTGCGGTGCCATTCCTGGACCGCTCTGCCGTCGTATTCGACCGATTCTTCTTCCATCTTTGGCAGTAGCCTCTTCAGCGGCAGGCAGAGGGTTGTGTGTCGCTATGGTGCACCTTGTAAAGGACGTGGAGAACCTGACCTGCTGGCCACTTCAATCATGGATGATTGGCACCAAAAATCGACATGAATGCAACAATGGCACCGGTACAAATTCCTCTGCGACGAATCCAACTCCGACTCGCTTTGAAAGTCCGCCATTCTCAGGGCGAGAGGCAAGCCTATTGTTGGGCAGCAAGCGGCCGCCCCGCCCTCTACTCAAGCAGCGCCAAGCGCGATTCTACCTGCGCCAAGCTGGGCATCCGCACGTCGGCCGCCGCGAGTGTATTCGCCAGCACGCTCGTCAGCCGCTCCCACGACTCCTTCGTCCGCACCCTCCGAAAGTGATCGACCTCTTCGGACGTGTACAGGAACCGGGCGTGAATTGCAATCGCCCTCGTGTCGTAATCCGTATCGAAGAATTGCGGGGCGTGGCGCATCAATGTCGAGGACGAGAGGTACACGCTTCCTGGCGTTTGTTCCTCCAGCACCTCCTCCATTGCGTTCAATTGCTGCCCACGGAGAAGAGTAGAATTGTTCTCGCGCCCCCGTATCCTCTTGGAATGGAGCACCCGCCGTCCCCTTAATGTCACGGCCAAATGCAGCAACGAATTCTCCGCGTCGGTGTGCCATGCCCGCCCCGACGCCAATTTGTCCTCATTCTCCTTCCCGTAATGAATTTGGACCGACAAATCTCCAAAGTGGTAGCCCCGCTGGATCCACCACGCCAGCACGTAGCAGACATCTTTGTTCCCGGTGACGTCGTACGTGGACGCCGCGAGCAGCTCCTTTCGCAATCGCTCGAAGATCTCTCCATTCACCTCCCGCACGGCCTCGTAAAACGCCCGCGTGAACCTACCAGCGGCGGGCTTGTCAAAGTCCTTCCCAATCAGTGGGTTGGGATTGCGCGAATACACCGTCCCCTCCGTGCGCAGGCCGTGGTAGTAGCCCTCGTACACGTACACGGGCGGGTTCACCCTGTTGTCCAGCCCCGGTATCTTGCTCAATTCCTCCTCGCGACAAGAGTACAGGTGCTCCTCCAACAACCGGTGCAGCAAGTCGGCGTCGAGCCTCGTGCGGAGCATGACCACCGGCGCGGATTGGGCGCCGCGGTCGATGGCTCTGATTGGATGTTTGGCCATTGTGCCTCTTCTCTCCATGCGCACATCAGATTGTCGAGCGAAGAAGTGCCGCCATATCAAAACCAGGGCAGTAATAGTTGCAACAACGGCCACGATCAGCCTCCGTCGATGGTTGTAGCGGCGGGCGTGGCCCTTGGGGTTCTCCTTGGTGCCTCGCGGCCGGGGCGCCCCCATGATGTGTGATGGGCGACGCGCAGCTCCGAGATATCGTATCGAGCGCGATGCTGCCGCTACGATTTCTCACAGCTCAAGGCGGGCGCGCCCACCTACCCCAGCTTTGTGCTGCGCTCCACGCCACCCGCTTCATCGGCGGCGTCTGCATCGTCGTGCTGTCCGAGTTGACGTCGAGCGGTGGGCGGAAAGCTGCGGAAAGCGACGACGTGTAACGTAAGTATGATAGGTACCTCTATGTAGAGCCCCTTTCCCTTTCCCCTTTCCCTTTCCCCGCCCCTTGCTCCTGCCTGCTCCTGCGTGTCCCGCTGTCCCGGCTCTCTAGACCGCGACGTCGTCCTTCGGCCCGCGCCGCCGGTCTCCTGCCTCGCCCTGCCCGCGCCTCCTGAGCCGCCGCGGAGTGGGTGCTGTTTTGGTTCGTGAAGGTCGAGCTCCCAGCGTCGCATAAATTGCGCACGTCACGGACACTCACACATCACCGGTTCACGGACACAACCATGGGAACGATCGACATCCTCGGCACGGATGAAAAGGCCGTGATATTCAGGTATCTGAACTGGCCGGAAATTCTCCGCGATGCCTTTTGCGGCAGGTGGACTATCGGCGACGACGATGACGCCACGGGCGCTCTCGTAGCTTCGCGCAACTTTGCATTGCACAACAGCCGGCGGAACCAGAGGCCAATCTTCGATAGCCGCCCGCCGCAGTACACCGTTGGCAGCCCCGAGGACTACAATGCCCTGGCGTGGGTGGCGTGCGTCTTGCCTCGCCTCCGTACCTTGAGTCTCAACCGCCTCCCCGCGGATTATCGCTACGATAATGGAGGGGAATCGGTGGAAGAAGAGGCCGAGCGCAAATCTGCCTTCGACTCATCAGACGACGAAGAAGGTGCGGCAAAGATGCATGAGCTGGGCGTGGACATTGTGCAAAGCTTCCGACTCGTGGAGCAACTGAACATCCGGGGCGCTCGGTTGAATGGAACGTACCCAAACTTCTTCAATTTCTCACACCTCAAGCAGTTGCACATTGGCTACATGCAGTACATGAAGTTCGATTTGGAGATGGTTGCAAGGATGCCGCTGCTCGAGGAAGTGAGCTTGTTGCACTGCAAGAGATTGAGCGGGGATATTGGCAGCCTGGGGGTATTAAAAGATACCCTTCGGAGTATCCAGATTGCTGGGGACAGCAATTGCGAAAAAATCGGTGGACGGTTGATGGATCTGTCGGACTTTCCGCGGTTGCACGCATTGCGTCTGCGCGACACATCGATCGTGGGAGACGTGCGGGATCTTCGAGCGCACCATTTCCCTGCATTGCGTCAAGTCGATCTCCCCGAAAGTGTTTTTGGCGGCCGGACGTTCGAGCGCATTGCCGATGTCCCCGAGGTCATGGCCGCTTTGTCTTGTCTCCAGAGGCGCTCCCCAGAGCTCTTCAGAACGTACAGCTGGACCCTTTCGCCAAACTCGCCGGACCATTATCGAATGAGCAATATACCGGAATACCGAGCTCCCTTCAATGTGCAATTCGTGACGGAAGGGATGCGGCTGGGTTGGAGGTGGTCAAGCGGGGGATATTACGCCGGACCATGGGTGCAGCACTGTGAAACGAATTGGCTCGATCCCGAGCCTCCCAGCGTAGGTTGCCCTCCAGCCGGCAATACAGTGGCCGGCGCGTCATGCCCTTCAGCCAGCTTTGAGGAACAACCCAGCCTTGGTGATTTGGATCCTTTCTACATCTTAGGCTTGGCTGGACTAGGATCGAGCGCACGCAGCCGATACAGCGGATTTTACGAGCCGCCAACTCAGCAACAGTACCGCAAGTTGCTTGAGCAAGACCCATCGGTTCCTCGCCAGTATCTCAGCAACATTTAGAAGGGATTCATGATTGTGTGCGGGCGAGGTGTTGAGCAAAATCTAGAGCATTTTAGGTGCATAAAGTAAATTCACGTCTACCCCTCCAAATAACTCAAGACGCCCGGGATGATGACAGTCATATCATTGCCGCAGCTTCTGCGATTCCTCTGCCTGGCCTCCGCATCCTGCCCATCCCTGTTGTTGCATCTCCAAATGGCCAGCTCGAGCATCGTGGTCACATCCAATCGAGCGCAGTAGGCGAACCACGATCGGATGCATTGAATCTTCTCCTCATCAGTCTGCTCGCGGCCAAAGATTTCGTTCACCTTGGCCTCGGCCTGTTCGAGCTGGCTCGGGCTCCTGTACTGCATCCATTTCGAGACGACAAGCGTCGTCCCAAACCTCTCAGGCACAGGCATCGTTGATCTCCTTCTTTGGCAGCTGGAATGTTCCAAGTCAATCACCAGTGCAACGGGAGGAATGTTGATATGCTCCAGAGAGGGGCAGCGGGCGAATGCACCTCCAATGCATTGGATCCCCTCGCACAGAGTCACCTCCGACAAAATGCGGCAATACCCAAATGCACGATCACCAATTGAAGTGACGGATGATGGGATTGTGATGCGTATCGACGAATGGCAGTCCAGAAATGCCCCCTTCCCAATCATCTGCAGCCCCTCTTGCAGCTCGGCGTGCCTCAAATGTGCGCATTGAGCAAATGCATAGTCTCCAACTTTCGTCGCAGTCAAGGGGATGTCGATGCGGAGCAGCGATTTGCAACCACGAAACGCACTCTCTCCAATATGCTGCAGCCCCTCGTTCAGTTCCACTATTGACAAATTGTTGCAGCCAATAAATGCTGCATCTTCAATGTCGGTGACAGATGAAGGAATGTCGATTCGAGCCAAAGCTATGCAACTGTGGAATGCTCTTGTTCCAATGCGCCGTATCCCCTCACAGAGCAAAAATAAAAAAGGCATCAGCCCCGACCTCAGCAACAGACGATGGGATGGTTACACTTGTCAGTGCCTCGCACCCCCAGAATGCCTTCGCTCCAATTCTGGTTGCATTGCTGAGATCGATTTCGCTCAAACTCGAGCAGCCGGCAAATGCCCAACTGCCGATCTGGACAGCGGAGGCGGTTGTCCAAACAACGTGCTCCAGGGAATGGCAACTATTGAATGCCTCGGCTGCGATGGTGGTGACGTTGCTCAGATCAACAACCATCAAACCTCCACAATATCTAAAGGCCTCTGCCGGAATTACAGCGACACCCGACGCCACCCGGATGTGGCTGGCGCTCCGATGCCATTCCTCGACCGCGCCGCCGTCGTATCCGGTCCACTCCTCTTCCATCCTCTGAAGTGCACCCGAGAAGATGTGTGTGGGCCCAGAATATTTTCAGTCTTGGCCCGCCGCCGCCAGCCCCAGCATGTGCCCAGAGAGCACGAGGCGCGCGGGAGGGAGGAGGCCCCGGAAGTGAGGTGATCGAACGGCTCGGAGAGAGCGTGGCGCGCAGGCGCAGGAGAGAGGCGGGCGGAGGGGGACAGCGCGAGGGCGGCCGGGCGGCAGCAGTTTGAGCTTCGTGCTTCGTGTACACGAAAGATGGTGGTATCGTACAAACTTTCTCAAAAAAATCAGGCGACTGTATCTAACTACGAAGCTCATATCGCAAAAGATCCAGCTCAAGCGAGGCGGCTGCAAACAGGCACGAGAGGAGGCTCTCCACATGGCGAGGACGCGGCTTCCCCTGCTGGCGGCGGCGGCCTTGGTGGCCGTCTCGCAAGGCTTCTCCTCACCAACGGTAACCGCCGTGGCGTCGTCAATTCCGCCGTCGGCCTCAGCAGCGGTTGATGATGCTCGGCAAACATCAACTTCGTTGCAATCGCTCTCCTCGGCTGCGGCGCGGAAGCCGCGGCGAATGCCCTCGGGAGCAGGCCAACAAAGGCGACGAGGAGGTGAAAATTGATGGGAAGACTCTGCTGGACAGCGCTCGCAATGAAAATGCCACCCAAGCCGCTCCAATGGAGAGCGGAGAAGGCCAGCGAAAGTCGTTTCTGCGGCGCCTCTTCTCCAAAACCAAAACTGCAAACCGGGGAGACCGATACGGCACCGCCAACAACTCGACCATCCTCGCCCCCGCCGACGCGGCCATCCAAGTGGGCGTCCAGCCCACGTTGGAGGCGTCCAAGGAAACGTGGCAGCGCGCGTGGAAGCTCCACCGATTCATGATGAGATTCGTATTGCATCGGTGCGATCGGTGCCGGCCCACGGACAGCAAGCTGGCTTTGTGAGTTGATTCTGTGGACGACAACAGAAGCGTTTGGAGAACAGAAATCACTGATGCAATATACCTCTCTTATTGTTTGCAGGGCCTGCTTGTGGTGGAAGGCAATAGCGGGGAACGATCTGACTTCGCCCGTGTACGACTATCAATTATCGTACGATTTGCTCCCGCCGGTGACCAGATGGTTCGTGGGACGGAGGGTGCGACGGTGGTATCCGCGGCTGCACCACGCCAACGTGGAGATCAGGTGAGGTTTTGTATTTGGCCAGCTGGGAAACAGAGAAGTGCACATCTGTGCACAAAATATGAATGTATGAGCTGACACGTTCACATCTTGTGCACTATTCCGGAAGAACGGCATACCTCGACAAATCGCTGGCCAATGTCATCAACACAATATTACGGGACAACGAAACAACAAACGATGCCACAAAGATACGCCTGATAGTTATGGGAGGGGGATACGATACCCGCAGCTTCAAATTGATGGAGCGATCTCTCGTGAACGACGAAAGCACGCCCCACATCGACCTCCTGCGACGAAAGCGACAGATGCAGCAGCCGCGACGGTGGCGTCGAATGTTGCGGAGGAACAGACCACCACCACACAACGCATTCGACAACATCACCTCGCTTGATTTCGACCTGGAGTGCCACGAGCTCGATCTGCCCGTCGTTGTAAAGGCCAAGCGACAATTGCTCCGGGAAAGGCTGTTCCGACGACGGCCGTGGCTGCGAGAACTGACGGACTATCCCCACCTGGTGGAGGCGGACTTCAACGATCTGGACGCGACGAGGAGGGCCCTGGAGGGTATACTACGTTCGAACGACGATGACGGGAGCGCGGTGCACAACGTGATATTGTTCGAGGGGGTGATGATCTATCTCGACGAGGGCGTCCCCCACGCATTGCTGCAATTGTGCAGCGAGGTCTTGAACGAGTACAAAGGATCGTCCGGCTATCTCTGCTTCGCGGACCGGTTGGAAAACATACCGGGCGGGGACGAGGACGCGGCGAATGCAGAGATGGAAAGCACAGGGTGGGAATTGGTGGATTGGCTGTCGAAGCCGGGATTGGCGCGGCACATGGGCGTCGCCCACCTCAAAGGTACGGGCAATTCCTAATTGGTGGTACTAATTGCTAACTTTTGCAGCATCAACCGCCCGACTCTCTTGGCAAAGTGGAAGTGCTCTCAAATGTCCAATTGCTCATCTGCAGCAGCAGCGCCAAAATCACAAAGTTATTGCGTGAGAAGGTAGAAAGAAGGGGAAGTGCTGAAACGTAGTCCAACGAAGGAAGCCACCGACGCCACCGCAAGCAAACAATAGCATCTCTACTCCGCCAAAAATGGCAAGACGCCGGGAATGATGACACTCATATCGCTTCCACAGTTTCGGCGGCTGGCCTTCCTCGCCTCAGCACCCTCCTCGTTGCCATACATGTTGCATCTCCAAATGGCCAGCTCGAGCATCGTCGTCACATCCAATCGCTCGTAGTAGTTAAACCATTTGCAGATGCATCGAATCTTCTCTTCCTCGTCATCCCTTGGGTCCCATCTCTGTGGAGGGCGGCCTATGATTTCGTTCACCTTTGCCTCGGCCTGGCCAAGTTGGTCCGGGCTCATGTACTGCATCCATTTGGACACGACAAGCTTCCTCTGCCAATTTGGCACAGGCAGTGTTGCTCTCGTCAACTGGCAGCTGACTAGAGCGTCAATCACAAACGCCGCGGGAGGAATGTTGATGTGATCCAAAGAGACACAGTCGCTGAAAGCGTTACCCCCAATAACAAGGACCCCCTCGCGCAGGGTGACCTCTGCAAGGCTACCACAAGAGTGGAATGCACCGCTGCCAATCGATTTGACAGAGGAAGGGATGGCGATGCGCTCCAACAAACTACAGTCCTGAAAAGCGTGCGCCTCAATCGCCTGAAGTCCGTCCTGAAGCTCTGCGTGCCCCAGCCGTTCGCAATACGCAAATGCGAAACCACCGACGCTCAACGTTGTCGAGGGGATGTTGATGCTGAGCAGCCATGTGCAATATTGGAACGCCATCTCTCCGATGTGCTGCAGTCCCTCGCTCAATTCCACTCCTGCCAACTCTCTGCATTCATAAAATGCTTTGGGTTCAATGTGGGTGACGGATGTAGGAATGGTGATCCGCTCCAAAGCTTTGCAGCTGCGGAATGCTCCCTCTCCAATGCGTTGCATCCCCTCGCCAAGTTCCACTTCCGTCAGACTTTTGCAACCATTGAATGCAAAAGCCTCAACTTCAGCAACAGACGATGGGATGGTTACGCGCTCAAGTGCCTCGCAACAATAGAACGCCCTCTCTCCAATTTTTGTGGCATTGCGGAGATCGATCTCCCTCAAACTCTCGCACTGGTAAAACGCTTTTTCGCCGATCTCGACATCAGAGGAAGCGGTCCAAACGACGTGTTCGAGCGAGATGCAATCGCTGATGCAGAAGTCGAGATAGTGGTAACGTTGTTCAGGTCTACCGCCCTCAAATTGCGACAGAGCTGAAAGGCAAATTCTGGAATCACAGCGACGTTTGGAGCCACTCGGATGTGGCTGGTATTCCGGTGCCATTCCTGGACCACGCCGCCGTCGTAGCCAACCCACCCCTCGTCCCGTGCCTCTTCCATCGTCGAGCAATAATATTGGTGCACGTGCTCTTTCTTCAGCTTGGAGCCGTTACCACTTGCTTTCAGCCCGGGCAAAAAGTCGCCCGAATGAAGCTGGGTAGAGTGAGGCGAGAGGCCGGGGCCCCAGTGGTGATGGCCGAGGAGAGGAGGGGCGCATAGATGAGGGGGCGAACAGAGGAGGGGCGCGGGCCGGCTGGGGGAGTGGACCGACGCGGACCGGGGGAGGCTTGGGTACGTCGTACACCTATTTAGGTACGTATTACTGCCCCCCTTGATCCGCTCGCCCTCGCACCTCAGTCCCTTTCCAGATGTGCTTCATTCAGCACGTGGGACACCCGAACGTTCCGTTTGCAATGCTCTCGAACGTCCCATCGCCCATCTGCAGCAGCAGCAGCGCCAACAATACAACCTGCATCGCCCCCCAGACCGCGTGCCCCGCCACGGGAATCTCCGGCCCGGCGGTGTGGTTCTCTTTACCCGAGTCTCCCGCACCCGCAAAAATTATCTTCCTTCTACCCCTCCAAAAACGGCAAGACGCTCGGAATGATTACACTCATTTCGTTTCCGCAATTTCTGCGATTCCTCTGCCTGGCATCCGCATCCTGCCCATTGCCGTTGTTGCACTTCCAAATGGCAAGCTCGAGCATCGTCGTCACATCGTGATAGGCGAACCATTTCCGGATACGCTCAATCCTCTTTTCCTCAGACCACTGATAGCGGACAAGGATTTCGTTCACCTTCGCCTCAGCCTGTTCGAGCTGATTACGGCTCCTATACTGCATCCACTTTGAGATGACCAACTTCCTCTCCCAAGGGACAGGCATTGATGCTCCTCTTAGCAACTGGCAGCTGGAATAGCCGCGACCTCGCATGTCAATCACCAGTGCCACGGGAGGGATGTTGATGTGTGCCAAAGAGGAGCAGCCGTCGAAGTCGACGAATGCACGAGATTCAATGCATTGGACCCCCTCACGCAGAGTCACCTCTCTCAGGTTGCGGCAATCCTGAAATGCATTCGCACCTACCGACTTGACAGAGGAGGGAATAGTGATGCGCTCCAAAGAGCAGCAGTCCGAGAACGCCCCGATTCCAATCATCTGCAGCCCCTCCCGAAGCTCTATGGACCGCAACCGATGACAGCCAGCAAATGCATGGTCTCCGACTTTCACCGTAGTCGAGGGGATGCGGATGCGGAGCACCGATGCGCAATCACAGAACGCCTTCTCTCCGATCTGCTGCAGCCCTTCATTCAATGTCACTTCTACCAAACTGTTGCATCGATAGAATGCATGCTCTTCAATGTCAGTGACAGATGACGGAATGGTAATCCTCCTCAACGCTTTGCAACCCCTGAATGCGCTCCCTCCAGTGCGCTGAATCACCTCGCCGAGCTCAACCCCCATCAAATTCTTGCAATCTTGAAATGCACTAGCCTCAACTTCAGCGACAGATGATGGGATGCTCACGCGCTCCAGCGCGTTACAATTGTAGAATGCCCCCTCTTCGATCCTTGTCACGTTGCCGAGATCGATCTCCTTCAATCTCGCGCAGCAGGCAAATGAAGCAGATCCTATCTCAACTGCTGATGCGGTGGGCCAAATTATGTGCTCCAGAGAATGGCAACCATAAAATGCCCCAACCGAGATGGTGGTGGCATTGCTTAGATCCACCGCCCTCAAATCATCACATCCCGTAAATGCATCCTCTGGAATCACTGTCACGCCCAACGCCACCCGAATGTGGCTGGCATTCCGGTGCCATTCCTGGACCGCGCCGCCGTCGTATCCGGTCCACTCCTCGGCCATCATACAATTACCCGCAGATGAAAATAGCCAGGCGGTCTTCAGAGTCGTTGTGGCAACGCGAGCTGGTGGGCGCGGGGCGCCCAGGTGCTGGGCTGCGGAGCACAGGGATTAGTAGAGGAGGGAGCGGGCGGGCGGGAGGAGGCGCTGGGTGGGCGCTAGAGCAGGGATGGAGCGGGATGCGGTGGACTTCCTATCGTACGTCGTACAATACAAACCTAAGTACGTAGCCGCCGCTTCCTCTTCTCTGACCATAAGTAACTCCTCGAATCCTCCTTCCTTCTCCCCTCAAACCTGATGGTGCTGCTCTCTCTCCCCTGGTTAATAGTGTCTTCTTCGCCATCAAGACGGAGGCATTTGCAAGAACAATACCGGTGTTGTGAAGGATTGCTATTTTTTGCAGTTACGACCGCACTGACCTCTGGGAGAATTGCAGCATCAAAGAAGACACACATCAGCATGTGGGACAACCAAACGTTCCGTTTGCAATGCTCTCAAACGTCCCATCGCTCATCTGCAGCAGCAGCGCCAAAAGCACGACCTGCATCGCCCCCCGAATCGCATGCCCGGCCACGGGAATTTCAGGCCCCACTTCACCGTCCGGCGTCTCCATCGGCAGCTTGGCCCCGTGCGTAAACATGAAGATGTTCGCCGGCGTCACGACCAGCGTGAGCAAAAAGAGTCCGGCGGCGCTGTCGTACCCGATCCCGGCAGGCGTCAGCACGTTGGGAAATTGGGTATATGGCGGAGCGAACGCATCATATGCTCCGCCAATCAGCAATCCCAATCCACCGAGGATCTCCGCCACGCCCGTCCATCGAACGTGGAATTCGGGCGTGCCCGGGAGGTTCCAAAAGCCCCACGCGCCTTTCGAGGGGTAGATGTTGCAATACTCCTTCTCCACGGTAAAGTGCGTGGCGCCCGCGAGTACATACCACGAGGCCCAACAACGGCCAGGTGTAGCGCCAGCTCTGCACCCATTCGTATTGCAAGGTTATGTTGCCGAGGAAGGAATAGAGGAGGTACGTGCCGACGCCCAGCCCCGCGTAGATGGCCGCAAAGATCGCCGCCTGCTGCGATTCGGGGAGGGTGTTCACGCCCGAAGGAGAGGGGAGGGCGCACCCCTCCTCGCCGATGCCGGGGACCGCGGGCGGCACTTCCGGTTCTTTGGCGGATTTCTTGCCGAAGGAGAAGACGTTCATGTGCGTGCCGATCCTCGCGTCGGAACGGTGGAGCGTGGAAGATGCATGCACCATCTCGCGCGGAGGAGCAAACGCCGCGGCACCACCGCCGAGGACAAAGAGGGCTGCCGCTGCCGCCGCACCAAAAGCTCGCGTCGAACGAAGAGGGGCCATTGTTACCTATCGAGCAGTCGACCGAGCCGATGCACGCTCCATCCACGGCCAGCAGCTCGGAGCGGAGGGGGGCGGGCGGGGGACAGTGCGTGAGTCAGAGGCGGGCGGTC
Organism: Thalassiosira profunda; assembly: GCA_036939355.1. Taxonomy (NCBI): domain Eukaryota; phylum Bacillariophyta; class Thalassiosirophyceae; order Thalassiosirales; family Thalassiosiraceae; genus Thalassiosira; species Thalassiosira profunda. The sequence continues at coordinate 23,654 of JALLAP010000002.1, read as the reverse complement.
AGCTAAGGCTCTGAAGTTTCCCCTTTTGCAAATCAGGGAGCAAGTTTCGTACAAAACTTCTAAAGTTTCAGGAATATGTGAAATATACTCCTTAATTGGGACGTGTAAAATGGTCCTTGGTAATTGGAATCACAGCTGGTCGCCTAGCTTTGTGAGGGCTATTTAGGGTTATCACCCGGAACTTCTTGGATTCCGAGGAATTTTGGTTTGGCACCTGAAGTTTTGGCCTAAACTTGGCCAAGTTTCACCGGTGGAACTTCTCCCCGTTTGCAACTTCAGAGCCTTACTGTCAGCTCGCGCTCGGAGTTTGAGAAGAACAATACTATGTACATAAGTACGTACCTACTCTCCCCCAGACCCAGATAGACCAGACCCCGCGCCCGCCCGCGCGCCCCTCGGCTGCGCCAGCTCCGCCTCCTCGCGGCCTCCTCCCTCCCGCACCCTCGTGCTCTCTGGGCACAAGTTGGGGCTGGCGGTGGCGGAACGGGCCAAGAGTAGTGTAAATAATCTGGCTGCTGCTGATGCACATCAGAGGATGAGCGAGGAGTGGACCGGATACGACGGCGGCGCGGTGCAGGATCGGCACCGGGATGCCAGCCAGATCCGGGTGGCGCCGGACGTGGCAGTGATTCCAGAATGGGCATTTGCGAACTGTGACAATTTGAGGGCGGTGGATCTGAGCAACGTAACCACCATCTCTGATCGCGCATTCCTTCGTTGCCGCTCGCTGGAGCGGGTTGTTTGGCCTACCTCTGCTGTTAAGATTGGGGAGGATGCATTTGGTGCCTGCGTTGCATTAGCGGCGATCGATCTCAGCAATGCAGCGAAGATTGGGGAGGGGGCATTCAATTATTGCAACGCACTGACACGCGTAACCATCCCGTCATCTGTCGTCGAAATTGAGCACTCTGCATTTCAATTGTGTGGGAATTTGACTGAGGTGGAGCTCTGCGGTGGGATACAGCGGATTGGGAATGGTTCATTCTCCGCTTGCAGTGCTTTGGTTAGGATCACCATTCCGTCATCCGTCACAGACATTGAACCCCTTGCATTTCAAAGCTGCAGCAGTTTGGTAGAAGTGGAATTGAATGAGGGGCTGCAGCACATAGGAGAAGAAGCCTTCCGAGAGTGCACATCGTTGATCCGCATCGACATCCCCTCGTCAACGATGCAAGTCGGAAACTATGCATTTGCTCAATGCGCACGGTTGAGGCACGTGGATTTGAATGAGGGACTGCAGGTGATTGGGGCGGGGGCATTTCGGTACTGCAATTCGCTGGAGCGTATCACAATTCCATCCTCTCTCAAGTCGGTTGGCAAATACGCATTTGGGGTTTGCTCCAGCCTGGCAGAGGTGACTCTGTGCGAGGGAATCCATGATATCGATTCTGATGCATTCTGCCACTGCTTGTCTCTGGAGCATTTCAACATTCCTCCAGTTGCCTTGATGATTGACAGTGAACATTCCAGCTGTGAATTGATGAGGGCAACGATACCTGCAACTCAGTATCAGAATCATAGAAGACTGATTGTCTCCAAGTGGCTGCAGTACAGGAGTCAGATCCAGCTCGAAGAGGCCGAGGCAAAGGTGAACGAAATTCTCGGTGGCAACGATCTATCATTGGCAAGACGGAACATCGAATTGATCCGAAAGTGGTTTGCCTACTACGAGCGGTTGGACGTGACGATGATGCTGGAGCTGGCTATTTGGAGGGTCAACATGGGTAGCAACAGTCGGGATGCAGAGGCCAGGCAGGCGAGCCGTCGAAACTGTGGTGGATATATGAATGTCATCATTCCGGGCGTCTTGCTCTACTTGGAGGGGTTGAGTATTTGGAGTGATACAACAGTGCTTGCCAATTGAGCAGGACGCAGGGCCGGTCGGCCGAAGATTGTAGAGAAGGGCGAGCTGAGCACGATGTCCGCCTGCGAGCCTCTAGTAACTTCTCTGATTATGTATTAAACATTCCCCATGGCTTCGATAACATTTAGAGCGAAGCCTTCATACTTTCCATCTCCTTGCGGAGGGCGCTCGCCATTGCTCTTGCTTCAGCGCCCACCTCGCTGCCGCCAAAGGCACAGCCCACGCCCTATCAGAAAGTTGCAAAAGAATGAAGATCAGAAATGGCACGAGACAGCAAGCAATTCAGACTTCACATGAGATGCCACTTACATTCGTTTCCATCTGCGTGTGGTCGAGGGCCGGGGTCAACGCCCCGATGAAGTACGCCCACTCGTGGGAGCTTTGGTCGGAGGGCACAACTGCCGCCATTCGCCGGGCCTCGTGCAGCGCCAAGCAGACCATTTTTTCCGCGCATGTGCCCAAGCTCGAACCGAGTTGAATAAGGCACTCACGTTCGAGGGTCAGTGCGTTTGAAAGTGGTTGGACCCTTCGACCGTCGGCCATGACCTGGGAGGCACCGAACATTTTCGTCACGTCCGTTTCGGGCTGCGACAGCGTGTTGAGCCGGTCTTGGATGGCCTGGATTGATTGTGCAGGCGTGTCAGAAATGCCGGAGCAAAGATGAGGAACTCGATCTCAAGGCAACTTACCCTCGCGGCGTCCGAGCAGCGGCAAATTCCCTTGGCCACCGCAACCGAATCAACGCAAAACCCTGGCACGTCCCTCTTCGCCACGAAATGCACCCGGCTGATCAAGAGCGCGATGGACATCTCCAGACACTTGGCTGACGAGATGGCATACCGGTACTTTCCCTCGGACCAACTGCTCCTTCCATTTTGGTACGACGCGAACGTCTGCTGCGTCATCGCGTCGATCGAGCCGGTCGGCGGCTGGGGCAATGGTTGGCTCGAGTCGGGGATGTCGCTGTCCCACCAGGTTCTTTCGTTTCCAACGGCCACGGCGATGCTGCTCATTTGCGATGCCCGAATCTTCTCGACGTTGACTAGCTGCGTCGGAAGCGGCGGCAGGAGATGGCTTGGGAATGGAAATTCGGAGAGCTGGTAGGCGATGCGCAGGACGCTGCCTTCCAGAGCCAAGAGCGCGTCATCTGCTTGCAATGGAGTCTTTTGCAGCGCGTCGTAGGTCAGGCAGAGCGCCTGGATGAAGGCGACGACCAAATCGTTGCTGGACGGATACATCTGAAGCAGCCTCTCGAACGTGCCGCAGTAGACCTTCAGCAACTCCAGCGAGTCCGCTGCCACGGCCACTCGATCAGAGTTCGCCAATGGCGACGACAAGAGAGCGTTGATGAGTGACAGGTGGCCATTCAACAGAGGAGGCTGGCCGACGCCATTCGCTCCCATGCTGTGCGACGACAAGTACTTGCGCTCCTCGTCGGCGTATCGGACAGCAAACTCGAGAAGCTTGGTCATGACGCCGGACCGGGCCAGCAGCCGTGCACCATCACGGAACTGGCCAGTTTGCTGGAGGAGGAAGGTGACGTCGTTATCACCGCCAGCGATGAGCTGCACGAGTTGGGCAACCGAGGCCGAGAGCGCATCCAGGGTAAACACCTTGGAACAAAACAAATCGCTGACGGAGTCCTGGTGTTCGATCGACTTGAGGTGGCCAAAGAGTGACAGCAGACCCGACCTCGCCGCCAGCGCCATCAACCTCCGTTTGGCTTCGTGGGCGTCCACCTTGGCATCTGATACGGGCGCCGCCGACAGCCGAAACAGACCCACCACCGCATCGGCGTAGACGTTCAATATCGAGGGCGGGGTGCTCGGGGGAAAGATGGAGTAGCCCGCCTCGGCCGAGAACTCCAGCATGTGCGTCAACGCGCAGCTCAGCACCGCGGACCGGCCGTCGGTCTCGCCGCTGTCCCGGCACGAGGCGATGGCGCCGGCCAGCAGGGCGCAAATCCGCGCCACGTCTTCTTCGGCCATGCCGTATCCCGCTTCGCCTTGCCTGTGCCCTGCCGTTTCGATAAGTATGTCCGTGAGGCTCAGCGCCGCAATGCTGAGGGGCATGGCGCACTCCGTTTCGATGCTTCCGCTGGCCGCGTAGGCTTGGTTGGGCACGAGGCAGTACTGGCCCAGCGCGTCGAACTCGCCGGGATGGAGCAGGCGCAAGAGGACGCTGCACAGGAGGTTGCAAAAGTTGGCCCCTTGCTGCGGCTCTTCCGCCGCATCGTGGGCCTCGAGAGACCCAATGAGGGCGATCCGGAGGGCATCGCTCCAGGCCTGGGCAATGTGCGCGGAGGCGCACACCCGAAGGGCAAAGCCATTCCACGCCGTCGCCCATTCCTTCGCCTTGTCCAACGACTCACTGCTCGACGAACCGCTGCGTTTGAGCTGAGCGAGCAGGCGGTCAACGTCCACAATCTCGTACCCGGCGCAAACTTCCGGAGGGCCGTTCATTCGCCTCGTGGACGCCTTGAGAACATCGCCCGGAGGAGCGGCGAGGTTGTGCAGCCGAGCCCCGACGGCGCCCGCGCTCGCCTGTCCCAAAGGCAGGTCCATCAACGCCGACAGAAGGATTTGGTTCGGCTGCGACAGGAGGTATCCCAGCAGAGATTGGAGCTGCGCCGCCGCCTGGGTCGGCCGCCCCAGGAGGTAGTGCAGCTCGAGGGCCGTTCCCTTCAGCAGCCACGACAGGCTGTGGAGGACGTCCGTGTCGCGCCGCAAGCTATTTGCGTCCTCAACGCTGCCAAAGCGATAGCTGTGGCAGACCTCGTGGAAAATGGACGGCGCGGCAGGGCCCCGCATTCCAAAGTAGCAGGCGAGCTGCGCGTGCCAAAAGTTGACGCTGCGCAACCGGTCCATCACTTGACGCTTGCCGGGACCATAGAGGCTTTGGCTACCGCCTCCCAGCGCGCACACGCGATAAATCAGCTCGAAGCCCTGGGCCGCCGCCGCCGCGGTGCGCGGGTCGAGCACGAAGCCCGCGTCGGCCACCAAGTCCAGCACCGCACTCAGAGCGTTGCGCCGCGGCGATCCCGCCAGGCCGAGCAGGAGGCAAGACAGGTTGGGACCGCCGTCGGTCGACTCCATGTCAATGTTGGCGAGGATCATGTCCAAAATCGACTCGAGCAAAAGAACGCCGCCCGCACTGTTTTCCTCGCTGTCGGAAAGAGGCCGCGACAGCGCCCGCCAAAAGGCGCGCGCCAGCCCGATGCCTCGCACATCGCCTCCGCACAGCGCACGCACGGCCGCATCGTGCGGCAAAGCGCGCGTCACATACGACACCAGGCCGAACGCGCCCCGTGCCACGCCCAGCGGCAAAGGCGGCGATGCGGGGCCGTAGCCCACATATTCCGCAATCGCGGGGAGATATCCCGCGGCGCGGGCGAGGAGCGGCGCCAGCTTGGACGGGGCCACTTTTTGTTCGTCGACGAAGCGGTGGGCGACGGACCCGCGGACGGGCGGTTGGAACGTCAGCGCGGGCACGACGGTCAGCGCCCCTGAGGCCTTCTTTACCGACCCGATAAACGCCTCTTCCCGCGCCGCGGCCGCGCAGAGGATGCGCAGCGCGAGGAGGACGGACCGCTCTCTCCACAATGCGGCGTTGTCGGCCGCGGCCCCGTAGCTTTCCCAGTCTGCATCGTCGTTGGAACTGCCGCCGCCCCTCTCAAAGTACGACAGCCGCGCGGCGGAGGGCAGCGGCCGCAGCCTCGCCTGCCGCAGCTTCGACGTCGCTTCCTCGCACGTGTTCGCATCGAGAAGGTTGCGATCCCGCCGCGCCTGGACGGCGGCGCCCTCCGCCGCGCTTTTCAGGCAGGGCGGCGCATCCCGAAACAGGGCCGCGGCCAGATTTTTCGCGCGGATTGCCGCGCCGCTCCCTTGCACGCCGCGGGCGCCGCCGCGCTCCGACAGCACCCTCTGCAGAATGAGGCACAGGCCACCCTTGTTAGCGGACAGGAGGTCCGACAGCAAGGCAAAGCCGGGGGATTTCGGGCGCGGGACGGGCCGCCCGAACGACGCCTCGAGCGTGGCCTCGCGGCCGACCGCCGCATTGGGATCCGGCGGCGTCACGGTCGCATTTCGAAAATCTTGGACGAAATCCGCCAGCTCGTCCTCGTCGAGATCTCCGGTGGGGAAAATTTCCGCCGCAATCGCCCCGAGGCCCATTTCGGTCGCCGCCTTGATAGTGGCGCGCTGCCACTCCGCCGCCTCCTCCCGCGTGACAGCATTCTTGCCCGCCGGGGGCACCGCATAGCGCACCGTCGCCGCCGCCGCCACCTCCAACGCGCGCGCGACCAGCCGGCCCTCCGCCGCCGCGTCCGCAAACGGCAGCCGTCCCTCCTTCGCCGTCCCCGTCGCCCGCGGCAATACCAACCGGGTGGCGTATTCGACGTAGGGCGCGCCGCCCGGGCGGAGGCGCCACTGCGCCCCCAAATTGGACGGGCAGCCGGCGACTGTGATGAGGGTCGAGAGGAGGAAGAGAAATCCCTCGGTGGCGGGATACGTTCCGGCGGGGGCCTCGACGCGCTCGAGCCGAAAGAGCATCCCGTAGGCGGGCGAGTTGGGAAAGACGGCGGCCGCATTGCCGTTGTTGGCATTGCTGTTGGTGGCAAAGGCCGACGGCGCGCTCCCGGCTCCGGCCGCCAACGAAGAGTAGGACGAGAGCAGCTTGATGGGAATGAACTGACAGAGCTCCAGCAATTCCCACGCCCGTTGGGCCGGCGCGCGGCCGTCATTGTTGCCGCTGCCATCGTCATTGTTGCTGCCGTCATTGTTGTTGCAGGGCGGCGGCAGCAAATGGGCCACGGCCGCAAACGCCCGCCCCGCAATGTCCGACGGCAGGTCCGGGCAGGTCAGCAGCGCAAACAGAATTTCCAAGCTGCCGTCCATCGCCGCCCCGCCGCCATTCGCGCCGTCGGTCGCGGGAAGCTGCAGCGCGAGAACGTACGCTCGGGCCGCCGCGCAGCGGGAGGCGACGGCGGAGAGGAGGCCGAGGAGGGCGGAGAGGGTGGCGCGCCCGACGTCGTCCAGCTCCTTCTTGGTGGGCGCGTTGTTGGTCCCGGTTCGGGAGGAGGGCGCGGCCGTCGTCGATGGCGGCGATCGGTCGCCGCTCGAAGAAGTCGCATCGGACGCTCCGGCGCCGGAACTTCCCTCCGACGCGCCGCCCGCGCCGTAATAATACGACGTCGACTCCTCGCCGGCCGTGTCATTGGTCGAGCTCGTCCGTCGGATCCGCTCGGCCTTCGCCTTGGCATTCTCCTCGGCCCCCTCGTCCGGACTCAATCGCTCGGCGTACCACCGTATCGACTCGAGCACCGCATTCCACGACAGGCGCGCGCGGCGCTCTCCTCCGCTGATGGCCGTCGCGCCCGACAAAAACGCGTGCACGGCCGAAGCCCCGTTCGTCGCCTCCGTATTATCGGTCCCGTCGGCCAACGCCAGCGCCGCCAGGAAGGACAGGTACGCGCCGAAGGAGGGGCCGTCGTCCAACTGCAGTAACTCCAAAGTCTGCAAGGCGCGGCCGGGGGCGAGCGCGACCTCGACGGTTCCGTCCTCATTGGGTGTTTCAACCATTTGCCAGAACGCCCGCGCCCCGGCGGGATAGGCGTCGCACACTTCCGTCGCCAGGGCGAACACGTCCTCGAGGCAGTCGGGCCGGTCCATAATATTCACGGGCCGCGGTCCCTCCGCCGCATCACCCGCATTCGCGTCGTCATTGGCCGTGCCGGCCCACACCCCGAACTGCCGTCGCTGCTCGCGCTCCATCCACTCGCTCTGGGCGAGGTTGCGCTCCTCGTCGGCCCACGCTTCCCGCGTCACGGGGAGGTTGCCCGTCGCCCCGAGGGCGTCGACGTAGCGGGCCGTCAGTTCCGCCAAGGACGAGAGATAAAAGTCATTCGTGGCGCTCGATTGGGACGCGGCACGGCGCGAGGAGTGTTGGGAGGCCCCGAGCGCGGGGAGGAGGGAGCACCGCGCGAACGTCAGGCTCTTGAGCTGCGCCGCGGCCGCCAGGCACGCCGAGAAGGTGCCCTTGAGGTCCATTTCATTGGTGGCAGTGGCATCGCCGGGGCGCGGCGAGCGCAATTGCCCCCCGGCCGCCGATTGCAGCAGCAGCGCGTAGGGAATCAGCAGCACGCCCCACACGTCGCGGCGGTGCCACGATTCTTCGGCTTCCGCGCTGGCGGGATCCAATCGCCGGTGGAGGGGCCGCAACGCACTCATAGCCGATGCACTGGCCGTTCCCCCGTCATTTTGGGGAGGAAGGAGGGCGTTCCCCGCAAAATCATTGGGGCCGTGGGACTCCCGATCGACGAGGACGTGCTGCGCCTCGAGGGCGCCGACCACAGTGAGAACGAGGGTGGCCACGCACTGCAATAACTGGGGCCGGCCGCGCTGCCACTGCGCGGCGACGAGGGCGGCTTCCCACTCGGCGGGATCCTTGGGCTGGAGCGGCGGCGGTTGGGCGACGTTCCACTGCCCGCCGGGGGGAGCTCCGTAGATATTCGACGGCGGCGGCCACGCGGCTGTCGCCGGCATTGCAGCTCCCACCGCGCCCGCCACAACATCCTCGAACGGAAACGGCACGTCCGTCAACGGGTCCAACAACGGCAGGCCCCCCTCCCGTCCGTCGGGGCCGTTGGTCAATTCCCGGATCAGGTCGACGATTCCGCACGCCTCCTCGACGGTGAGCTGGGTGTGGTACGCCAGAAAGTAGAGCGATTCGCACGCGAGCTGGCGCTGGAGGCGGGCCAAGCCGAGGAGGGCGCACGTCATGGAGCGGTCCTTGTTTGTGGTGGGTGCGGTGGTTGTAGTTGTGGCTGTGGTTGGGGCCGGGACGGGAGCGCCGAAAAGACCTCCCGGGGCCGGCGCCGGAGCAGCCGCAGCAGGGCCCGACTGCGCCTTCAACGCCACTTCCAGCTGCCCCGCCTGGACTGTCAATTCCTTCACCGTCGCTATCAAATTCCCCACCAGTCCGCCCTGCAACAATTGATCGGTCGCCGCCAGCATCGCATTGGGGACTCCCTGCGCACTGCCTCCCTTTTCCAGGGAAGCGGCGGTGGCATTGGAGGTGACCTGGTCGGCGGCCTCGACGCGGTGCCGGATCAACTCGGAGAGGGTCGCCAACAATGCGGACCGCTCGCGGAAGAAGAGGCGGCGGGCGGCGCGCACGGCGGCCGACGGGGGCGTTTGGGCCTCCTCGCTGGCCGGCCGCTGCATCGGTGGCTGCTGCAGTGGCTGATTTTGACCCCCGGTCGGACCCTGAGGCGCCTCCTTCTTGTTCGCCTCGCAGCCCGCCCGGCCGCCCCGCACCAGCATCCGCACAAACTCGTCCTCCTCTTCCTCTCCTCCGTCGCAATAAAGAGGATCGTCCACCCGCCGCCGCTTGTCCCCGCTCGCCTCCCAGTCCATGCCCCTTATTTCCCCCGCCCAATTTCCATTCCCCCCAATCCCGCCACTTTCGCCCCCACCATCATCAGAGGAGGAGCGGCGGACGGCCTCGGCGTACAAACTGAGCGCCTCCCCCTCGCCAATTTTGAGCTCGTCGGCCAGCTGGAACACTTCCGCGGCGATATGGGGCGTCACGGCGGTCAGCTTGCCATGCAGCTTGACGTACGCGAGGTTGCCCCCTACCGCTGCTGCACTGTTGGCGTTGTTGGCGTTGTTGGGGGCTGCGCCAAAGGCGGTCGTTGCAGGTGCACCAAACGCTGCAGGTGTTGCGGTGGTTGCGGCGGTTGCATTGGCCGGTGCATTTGGCCGGAGCCTCCCCCGCAATCCCCCGTCCGGGGCGGCGAACGTCAGTATGGCCGTGGGATTGGCCAGGCATTGCCCCACGGGCCCCTCCTCCCCACCATTACCACCATTGTCCCCGCCCCCCGCATTGCCCCCAGGAGTGCTGTCGACGCGCAAGAGGGCGAGCAATTCCGCGGCGGCGAACGACTCGTCTCCCCCCGAATTATTGTTGTCCGCGCTCGATTTTTCGTGGGCCTTCCATTTTGATAGGGAGGCGGCCACCCGGCGCTGGACGTCCAATCGAGGAAAGGCCGAGGGAAAGGAGGGGACGTCCACGACGGCTTGGGGCGCCGCTGCTGTGGCGGTGGCAGGAGGCAGTGTTGATGTGGTGGTGGGAGCAGCAAGGGGGGTCGCACTGCTATTTTTGTTGGCGGACGGTGCAGGAGCCGAGAACAATCCCCCTCCGGCCGCCGGCGCTGCAGACGTTCCCGCGGCCGGGGCGGAGCCGAAGGAAAATCCCGCGGCCGGTGTTGGAGCCGCCGTCGTCGTTGTCGTCGTTGTTGGAGCAGCTGCTGCTGTTGCTGTTGGGGGTGCAGTCGAAGTCGAAGTCGCACTTGGTTGGGCTCCAAAGCTAAAGCCCCCCGTCGCGGCGGCGGCCGGGGCGGCTCCCCCGGCGGGAGCGCCCGTGGCAGGCGCCGCCGGGGCGGGGGCGCCGAAGGTGAAGCCCATCGTCTTTGGCCAGGAGGTGTGGGAGCTAGGAGGCGGGCCCTTCACCTCACCAGGTTGCTCTCTCTCCTCTTTGCTCGTTTTTTCACCGTGGACCGGCCAGACCGCGACTCAATCTAAGTCCCGTATCCTCAAAAAATAAAAAATCGAAGAGACTTGAAAAATCGAAGAGACTTGAAAAAGAGAATCGCATTGCTTGGGCTCTCTGTAGCGGCCCCTGCCCGCGACGACCATGGCCCAACAGCTGACCGTGGCCCTCCCGCCCGGCGTGCCCCTCGGGGTAACCATACAGCGGCAGCACGGGTCCATGCGCAATGCGTGCGTCGTGACGGACCACGCCCCGGCCGGAGCCGAGAACGAAAATGCCGCGAGTCCGCTGCGGGTGGGCGACGTCATCGTGTCGCTGAACGGGATTGCTTTGGAGCACGTCCACGGGGGGATGGACGCGTGGCTGAAGCTGTTTCAGGCGTTCGCGTCGGTCGAGCGGAAGCTGGTCGTGCTGCGGCACGCGGAGGGCGGGGGTGGTGGAGCGGCCCTCCCCGCGGGGTCGACGGCATTGGTCCCGGCCGATGCCAAGCCCCCGGCCCTCGCGGCCGGGCAGCGCACGGTGCGCGACTCCACCAAGACCTCGGCGGGCCGGTGGAGCAACCTCGGCAAGCAGCCGGCCAAGACGGCCGCTGCCGAGGAGTCCGATTCGAGCGCCAAGAAACAGAAGGTCGGGGAGGCGGCGACAAAGGCGGCCGACACGACCCCGAAGCTCGCTGCTGTGGGGAACGAGAAGACCAAGGACGCCGATGAGTCGGCCAAGTCCAGAGACACTAATTTATCCGCCAGCTCCGGGCCCGCGAAACGGAACATCGACGTGATCAGCCTCCTCGACGACTCCGGAGACGAGGACGAATCCGGCAGCGGAAAGCCCGCGGCATTTCGCAGCAGCAGCAGCAGCAGCAGCAGCAGCAGCAGCAGCAGCAGCAGCAGCAGCAACAGAATTGGGAGAGTCGAGGAGACGAGCCATCGCTTCCGGGAGGGCCGTCGCAGTACCCACCGCAGCAGGGCGGACGAGGAGGAATGTACGGAGGGCCGCCGCACCAACAACAGCAGCAGAGGCAACCCCAAAACAACCCATACTCGCAGCAGCAGCCGCAGTATCCTATGCATCCGGGGCAGCAACAGCCGCGGCATTCGCAGCAGCATTCCCAATACCCACCCCCACCCAATCTTCCGGGGTACGGGGGTCCGGGCGGTGCCGGCGGAGCCCACCCGTCCAGCAGGGTGGACCACGCCCACATGCGCGGGATGCCACCTCCGGGGATGGCCTACGAGGAGGATGACTCCGACAACGACGAGGAGGGAGGGGTCACTCTGCCCACGGAATCATCGTCGTCATCGGGCGGCGGAGGCACGGACCTGTCCCAATTCGACAAGGACGTCATCTTCAACGGCCTCAAGCGGCTCTACCGAAAAAAGATCCGCCCGCTGGAATTGTCGAGCAAGTACGGCCACTTCCACTCCCCGCCGCTGAGCCCCTCGGACTTCGATTCCAAGCCCATGGTCCTGCTCCTCGGCCAGTATTCGGTGGGGAAGACGAGCTTCATTCGGTATTTGCTGGGGCGGGACTTTCCAGGCCAGCGCATCGGTCCGGAGCCCACGACCGATCGCTTTGTGGCCATCCTGAAGGGGGATTCGGGAGACAAAATTGTGCCGGGGGCGGCGCTGTGTAGCCAGGCTGATCGGCCGTTTCGCGGATTGTCGCCGTTCGGGAACAACTTTTTGAGTCGGTTCGAGGGCGTGGAGATGGATTCGCCAATCCTCAACAATATTACATTGGTCGACACGCCGGGGATTTTGTCGGGGCAGAAGCAGAACATCGGACGGAATTACGATTACGAGCAGGTGATGAAGTGGTTCGCGGAGCGCGCCGATCTGATCATCATCATGTTCGACGCGCACAAATTGGATATAAGCGACGAATTGAAGCGGGTGATCGAATTGCTCAAGCCGCACCAGGACAAGATGCGCGTGCTCCTCAACAAGGCCGACGCCATCTCGACGCAGCAGCTCATGCGGGTGTACGGCGCGCTCATGTGGAGTTTGGGGAAGGTCATGATGACCCCGGAAGTGTGCCGGGTGTACATGGGGAGCTTCTGGGGGGCGCCGCTCAAGAATAAGGAGCAGGCCACGCTGTTGACGCAGGAGAAGCGGGATCTGTTCAACGACATTGCGCAGCTGCCCCAAAATGCGGTGATGCGGCGGATCAACGAGCTGGTGAAGCGGGCGCGGTCAGTGAAGGTCCACGCGTACATCATTCACTACTTGCGGAAGCAGCTGCCGTACACGTGGGGGAAGCGGGAGAAGCAGCGACGGTTGATCGATCGGCTGGACCGGGAATTTGTCATGTGCGCGCGGAGGTACGAGCTGCCGCGGGGAGACTTTCCGGAATTGGAACCGTTCCGGCAGGCGCTGCTCGAGATCAAGGATCTCTCAGAGGTGCACAAACTTGACAAGAAAATGGTGAAGGAGATGGACAAGGTCTTCAGCGTGGACATTCCCAACTTGCTGGAGCAGGCGAAGTTTCATTGAACGAGATTAGAGTGGATGACCTTGAATCCTACCCCATCTCTATCCTGGCTTCCGCAAGCTTTGACTCAAACTCAAGAGCCCTTTCCCTCTGCTCGCTCTTCCTCTCATCCGTGGCGTTCTGGTGACCACGCAAAGCCTTTGCAAAATCATCTTTTGTCACGTGCCCCAGCTGGAACCCCTTCTTGATGGCCTCAAGAGAATCGTCGTGTCCAGCACAGGCTCCGATCACCCAGTGCTTGTACGCCCGCTCTTTCTTGCCACATATATTCTCCATCGCGCCGAGTTCGTACCTAGCGCCTACGTGCCCCTTCATGGCTGCTAGCTCCCAAAAATTAAGCGCCTTTGTCATGTCGATATCCTCACCAAGATCACCGGATGAGTAAATGTTGCCAAGACTGAAGTGCGCCTTGGAGGACCCGAGATCCGCAGCCTTCAGCAAGAGGCCCGTTGGCCCGAGATACTTCGCAGGGGTGCCGGGGGGCCAGTCGATACGTTCATCGAAGTCCTTCCCAATACAAATGCATGCCTCTCCGTCGTTGGACACCAACACCCGCTTCTGCAACCTTTCAAGATTCTCCTCGGCTGACATCTGCACCGGAGTTCTGCAAAACGAGCAGCAACTATCCTTCCCCGATGACACGTCCTCCACGAAGCTCGCCCACTTGCATCCATTGCAATAGATCTTCCCGCAACACGATGCATAAAAGGTCAGTTCTCCCTTCAGAGGGAGTGGCAAAAAGCATATGGGGCAGTCATCCCCCAGCGGAGGCGTTTGGAACAGCCTTTCGTCGTACAACCTTTTGCATTCCTTCTTGTGGCTCCGGCGGTGGGAGACCTGGCACTCTCGGCTGCAATACTCCGTCGTTTTGCACGCCGAGCACTTCATGAGCTTGAGGCCTTCTCCTCCCTTTCCGCAGGCAGCGCAGCGGGACGGGTCGTCAGCGGAGGAGGCCATCATTTTCGAGACGGCGTCCGGCGTCGCAAATCGCGGCAGGAATGAGATGACTCCACTCTTCGGCCCCGGCCCCTGTCCCGCGCAACTCAACGGCCTGCTTCTTGCTCCCGTGGCCGAGCGAGGAGCCGTGGGAAGCGGACCGAGTACCAGCCGATCTTTTGTGTCAGGTAAGTACACGTAGAAGGAATAAGTCGTACTACGTGCCGTTCTGCTCCGTCTCACTTCTTTGTTCTCTTTGTGTTGCGCCGCCGCCAGCACCGGCGTCTGAACCATGGGGAGCCCCGACCCCCAGTGCCGCGACGGCCAGCGGCCAAAATTATCGGGATGGATGCCCCTCGCCACCCTCCGGGCCGCCCTGCTCGCCGCGGCGGCGGGCGTCGGCTGGCTCGGCGACCTCCTCAGACGGATGATGGGTCGGAGTTGCAGAGGCATCTGCGGTGGTGGCAAAGGAGACCCTTTCGAGGTGCTGGGATTGCAGGGCGGAAAGGAGGGATCGACGTTGGAGGAGGCGACGAATGCGAGGAGAAAATTAGCTCTGAAGTGGCATCCCGGTGAGTAGCTACCAAGGAGGGTTGCAGCGGTGCATCCGCGTGCGCATTATCTATCCTTACCATATCGTCCGTCGAAGATCGCAACATTGGAAATGAGGAGGAGGCGACGAAGAAGATGCAAGAGATAAACGCTGCATACAACGAAGTTCAACAGATCCTCTCTGTCAGCAGCAATGGCGTTGAGAACGATGATGAGGCGAGCGAGAGCGAGGAGGAAAACAATGACACCCACAATAGAACGGGGAACCAGCGGAGCCAAAAGAAGGAGGAAAAGAAGCAGAAGAAGAGGGAGTATCGTGAACAGCAGAGTGCGGAGAAGCATATGAAGGAAGAGTTCAGTAGATTTCAGAAGGCGCACCGCGCAGCGCAGAGGGGGGCGTTTGCCTCATCAGACAATGCTGTCGGAGGCAAGGAGAACGTGGCGCCGAGGCAGAAAGGGGTCAAAAACAGGGGCACGCCGAAGGGTGCAAAAAAGAGGGCCAAGAAGCGGGCGAAGAAGGAGGAGCAAAAGCGAGGGCAGGCATGGGAGAAGAAACGGCAGGAGTATGCAAAGGAGGTGACTCCCGGCATTGCTCCTACAGCAAAGACGAGGACGCCCTTCCACCGCCTTTCTCCAGAAATGCGTTGTGGAATCAAGTTTGGATCGAATGCCCTCGTGAGGACTCCCGTCTTCACTGCAATTCGGGCGCGTACATTGAACATGCTCCACCTTGGCTTGCAAGCTATGCGAAAGCACGCCTGCGATCCAATCCCCTTGCCCGAAGAGGGCGTGATCGTCACGCCGCTCATGATTGCGTGCTACCTTGGCGATGGCGCGGCAGCAAACGTGATTATCCAGCAAATGATTGGAGGGCGCTGGGCCGATGCGGTGTCGGCCACAACGCGAGATGGGGAGGATTGCCTCGACCTCGCCGCGGAAGCTCAAGATATTGCCGGGAAGCTGTACGAAGAAGCCCAGATGGAATTGGAAGGGACGGCTTCCAAAAAAGACCTCGAGAGGCAGCAAAAGATCGTCGAGGAACGCAGAAAGGCATTGGAGGAAGCGACTGATCTCGTTGGACGGATCAGTACGCTGCAACAGCATGCTCGGGAGAAGAGGAGAAAGCGCAATATCAAGGTGTATTCGGCCATTTCCGTTGTGGGCGTCATTCTGCCCGGTTCATTCTTTTTCTATCCAGAGATTGCAAAGAAGATGGTGGCGCTACTTGCTTTTGGCATTGTTTGCTGGGCAGCACCTGCCATTTGGGTGCGGTTGCGTTATTACGCCATTCTGCTCGAATTTATCATCAAGGTCATTTGCCTTGTCATCCGCGACGTGTTTGCCAAATAACGTCACAACAGTATCTCCAAACTTCCTCGTGCACCCGCCTTTGCTGCGTTCTCTTTCCACCGCCCTTCCAGCTTAGCACAACTGATTGTAATGATGCTCCCCATCGTAACCCTTCGGGACGTCGGCCGTCGGTGGGTAGTCGTTGTCCTCCCCTTCCGAGTCCGCCACATTGTACATCCCGCCCTTGTCCTTCTTCTTCCGCGTCCGCGTGTACGCCGAGCTGTTGATCAGGTCGCCGTACGTCTCCTTCAGCTTCTTGGCCTTGTCCACCGCCTCCTTTCGCTCTTTGGCCGATCCGTAGAACTTCCCCGCCGAATGGCAGCATGAGTAGTGGATGATCATCTTCATTTCGATCGTGTCGCATTCTTCGTCGGACAATAGCTCGAGCTGCTCCCGCTCGAACCCCGCCTGCCACCGCGTCGGACAGCCGTCTTTCTCGGCCAAGCACTTGCCGTGGAAGTACACGCTGAAGTTGTGCGTCTTCTCCCTCCCGCCCCGCATCCCGACAAGCTTCCCCGACGGCGCGCCAATTTGGAAGATCTTCGTGCCCCCGCCCTTGATGGAAAATTCGGCGGGGATCTGGGATTGGAACCGCGCCTTGATGAACTTGGCGTTGGACCGGTCCTTGGTCGGGGACCACTCGATGCGGGTCAGTTTGTCCGAATCGTCGAAGGTGAGGTCCAACAACGAATTGACGTCGGCGCGGGACACGTCGGCTGAAATGGCAATAGTGGTGGTGGCGTCGCGTTTCTCCCCCGCTTTCCGCTTCTTCTTCTTGGGGCCTTTTGTGCCCCCGCCGAGGGCCGCGGCCACGGCCTCCTCGGCCTCGAGCAAGCGCTTCATGCCCGGCATGCCTCCCGCATCCGGGCTCCCCTCGCCCGCTTTCAAGGCACCCGCCGCTGCATCATTGCCCAGCCGCTTGGCCGTGAAGATTCCTCCCTGGATCATGTCGGCCGTCAGCTGGGGATACTTGTCGCCGTATCTTTTCAGCACCTTCTGGATGTCCTCTTTGCTCGTGGTGCCCTGCGCGATGCAGTTGCTGCAAATCGTCGAGACGAGAGCGCCAAAGGCCTCTTGCTCCGGATCCGGGAGGGAACTTTGCCACTCCATTGCCGCGGGCTCCTCCTCGCCCTCGCTCATGATGGGCCGTCGACTCCCCGTGGGCATCGCCGTTGGATCTGTTGAGTATAACGCGTATTCAGGGAGCCGAGTGCCGAGCAGTGCACTCTGTTGGATGCACCAGCGACGACCGCGGCGAACACCGAATCGGCAGGGCGCGACGCCAAATCAACAGGCAGAATGTGCTCGAGGTTGATGTCGCCCGCCCGATGCCTGTTCGTCGCTCTCTTTCACCGATCGTTGCTGCACCGCACCTTCCTGGAGGGCATTGAGATGAAGGAAGCGTTGAAAATCCGACGAAGGATTTTTTGTCGACGGGGTGCAACAATGGGGTTAAGCTTTCATTAGTGGGTACTACCTATTAGCTATGCACGTACTACGGTGACAAAATAGAAATTGAGGCCAATTTCAATTCTATTAAGTACCCCAAAACAAAGTCCCGTGTCAGAATGCAAAGAAGCATAAACCCAAACGCTCGTCGAGTCACCAAGCTCACGATGGGGAAGAAGTCGAAGAAGTCCAAGCCGAAGGCGGGGCAGAAGGGAGGTGGCGCTGCCCCTGCTCCCGCGGCTGCGGCCGCTGGCGTCGCGGGCCCTCAGCAGTCGACGCCTCAGCCGTCGACTCCGACTCCGCCGCCAGACGCGTCGTGCTGGATCTGCTTGGATGGCGATCTCGACGAGGGCGGGAATCCCATCGTCAGGGATTGCTCCTGCCGCGGCGACGACGCCGGATTTGCTCACATCTCATGCCTTGTCAACTACGCACGAGGCAAGACACTGGAAATGATGGATGCGCCTACTCACCCTGACCAAAATTACAATGAGCCGTGGACGACTTGCCCAAATTGCCGTCGCGAATACCAGCGCCGCGTTGCAATTGACATGGCGAACGCGCTTCTGTCGTTCATGGATGAGAAATACCCGGGGGATGAACTCACAAAGGTCCACGCCTTACATATAATAGTGGCCGCAGTGATGTTCACTGACTACAGAACGAGCCCAGAGCTGAGAGCGGAGGGGACGCGTGCTGCCGGCAACGTCATCTCTATCCTTCTAGAATCTGGCGCTAATGGGCGGCCCGAATACTTCGAGTACCAACTGGGGGCACATATTGCTTTAGCAAAACTGGCAGAAGCGGAAGGGACAGAGACTGGATACGAAACTGCCTTAGATTGGTACACGAAGGCTCTCGATTGTGCTCGGTCTAGTGACTGTGCCGGCACTGCAGTGACTGCGTTGGAGTCCAATATAAAGAAAGTGAAATCCTTACGCGATGGCAAGGGGGAACGACCTTTCATGGACGAGGAGTTGCAAATGATCCGCGCCCAATACGAGAAGCGTGTAAGAGAGGAGGGAGAAGACCATTCAGAAACGATATACAATGGGATCACTCTCCTCCAGGGGCTGTGTAATTTAGGAGAGCATGGCTTGGAGTGTGAGAGGTTAGCGTCCAAATTGACTGCGATCAGCCGAAGGGTGAACGGTCCAGACCACCACCTCACAAAGCAAGCAGAACTGGGAGCGAAACGTAGCAGCTTACGCAGAATCGCAAAAGTGAGAGGCAGTACCGCAGTAATGTATGAGGTCCTGCGCATCAGTGACGATGGGAGGAAATATGTTGTGAGGGAAATGTTGTCTCCTGACCCTGACGAAGGGAGCATTGCAGAGATAGCATTTGACGAAGCATATATGATGGTGACGGGGACCCCGGTTGTTTGCCAAGGGCTCAAACGTGCCGCGCATCTGAACGGGAAACTGGGCGACGTGCGGTCATTTGTCAAGGATGCTGGTCGTTACGCGGTACGCTTCGAGGACAGAAGTCTGGGCACTGTATCTGTCAGACCGGTCAACCTGCGTATTATTTTTGAGCTGCCGGAGGAGCGGTAGAGGCAAAAGTGTGGGCTTGCAAGGTATAGTTTCTGCGAACCGAGGTGTCTATTGAGTTATGGATGGCTGGAGCCGATGAAATGCGACAAACAGTTTCATACGCTACCAGCTGCACTCTCCAGTGAACCTCTGAAAGATATTCTGCAGATGGAAAGGAAGGTTCCAAACAGTTCCACGTCATCAAATGCAACGT
This sequence comes from Thalassiosira profunda, assembly GCA_036939355.1. Taxonomy (NCBI): domain Eukaryota; phylum Bacillariophyta; class Thalassiosirophyceae; order Thalassiosirales; family Thalassiosiraceae; genus Thalassiosira; species Thalassiosira profunda. The sequence continues at coordinate 4,714 of JALLAP010000002.1, read as the reverse complement.
AAACTCCTGTGAACCTCTGAAAGATATTCTCCAGGCGTCCAGTCTTCGTCCTCGTCGTCCTTGTATGACATCACGTGTCGCTTCCGCTTCTTCTTCGGCTTGCCCGGGCCCCTCTACAAGACGGAGAAACGATGAGTCTGCGCTTAGTTTCAGCAAGCTTTGGATTTGCACAAACTCACCGCAAAGAGCAAAGGGAGCTGGTTCCAGCCAGATACGACCTCGTGCACCCTGCGCAGAGTGGGATTGAATCCGCCCTTTCTCCTCTTCCTCGTCTTCTCGACGACGCCTTCGCCGAATCCTCCGTATCCAATCTCTTGTTGCACCTGTGAAGGAAATCAGTCACTTGCTCGCTACGGTATGAACACAAGATGTGCGCAAAATCACTCACCAAATGCAGCAATCGAGGCATCAGCTCCAATGGCACATTGTCAAAGGTCCGAGGACTGAACAGATCAGAGTCCATCGCAAAGAGTGCGAGCACCACCTTGTACCGAATCTGTTCGGCCTCATTTTTGAGCATATTGATATTACACAATTCTTCCTCGTGCGTATCGCCACCTTTGCCTGTGCACAGAATCAATTCGCAGATGTGGTTGGACTCGACAATTGCGGTAAGGCTGGAAGTGTCGCAGAGGGCCTTCTTAATCAGCTCCTTCCTTGCACCCGTTTTGACTCTGATATTGTTGCTGATGAGGGAGAGCGACAAAAGAGTCGTGTTGTTCCGCAGCATATCAGCAAAGAGAGGTACGGAGTCGTCGTTGAAACGGTTGTAATCCAGATCAAGTACCTCCAGCGTATCGTTTGACTTCAGTGCGTCTGCCAATGGCTTCGCAGATCGAGAAGTCAAGCCATTCCACTGCAAATTCAGTTCAACCAGAGCAGGGTTGCGCGCCAGATAGTCCGCAATCGTCTCCCCGCCCTCTTTTCCGATTTTGTTGTGGCTCAGATCGAGGTGCGTCAGCAGCTCGGTCGACCGCTTGCTTTTGACAAAGGTAGGGATATCCATGCCACTACAATGACGCAGACTAAGCTGCTGAAGGCTGGTGTTTTCCTTCAAAGCCTTTCCGATGACCCAAGCATTGTCGATGCCGTCGTCCTTGTCGCGGCATAATTGAACTTTTCCCTTGCTGCTGTCGCTGTCGCTGTCGTCGTCGTCGTCGTCGTCAGTGGGCGCATCCTCCATTTGCACATCGAATTCCATCTGATTGGCCTCCTCCTCCTCCTCGATGCTACTGTCGCTACTGACACTGTCGCTGTCGCTGCTATCGCTGCTGTCACTGTCGCTAATGTCGCTATAGCCATGGAATATTTCCATGAAAGTGAACAGAGATTCCTCGTGTTTGTTGACGTGGTTGTCCGCCAAGCTCAACGTCGTCATGGCAGTATTGGCAGCGATAAAATCGGCAATCAGTGCCATCCCTTCAGAGCAAATTGCATTTTCGTCCAACAACAATGTTTCGAGGTTCCCCGCCCCTCCCAGCACTTCAGATAGCACGCCTTTGGTTCCCCCGATGGCACAGTGAGAAAGGTTGACGAATAGCAGCGCCGGATGGTTCCAGATCGCCAGCGCGAAGAACTTTGCACTCTTCACGTTGTCGATTTTGTTGTATGAGAGATCAAGCGCTGCCACCGATGCGTTGTCCGTCAGAAAATCAGCAACGCACCCAAGCCCGATGGGCCCCAGTTTGCATGCGACGAGGTCCAAGCGGACGAGGGAATCGTTGCTACTCTTCAGGGCCGGCATCAGCTTGTTTGCAAAGAAAGGGGCAGGTGGGAGCATGATGTCTCTGATTTGGAATGATTGCACGCCCCCCTGCTTCTCTTTCATCGCAGCAAACGCCTCCCAATGCGGCAACACATCCGGATGAAACGGGATTTTGTTCCTGCCACTCTCCTCCCAAGGCTCTTGTAGACAGTTGGAATCGAGTTCGACATCCCTCTCCTGCTGCTCTTCGAAAAGGTGATGCTGGAGGAAAACTAGGCCTTCCCCAATATTCCACTCATAACTATCAACGCCACGCTCGCTCCAATAACTGTCGTCATCAGCGGGCGCCATAAAGCGGGAGGCTTCGACGAGCGGCAGGTCGCCGATCATTATTCGGCCCGGCTGATGTTGTTGAGCACTCATGTCTGGTGGGCACTAAGCTGCTAGCTGAAGCAGTGCGGCTCTCCGTCGATCGCCACCCGACCGCGGGCAGTTTTTTCCCGACAAACAGGAGGATGTTTGCGGGGGTGCGAGAGAGAGAGGGAGCCTCTTTATTCGCGGACGCGGGTGGGCGACGACGCTATGCTGATTGCTCCCAGCAATGACAACGACGCGCACTGCGAGGCACAGAGACCACGCCCCAAACCGCGGGAGGGTTGGGCGGCGGCGATATGGTAAGGGCGCGGGAGCGGGAGCAGGCCGGATGCAGGGAGGTTGTCCCTTGCCTCTCTCCTGCCCTCGACCCTCGACCCTCTCCTGCTTTTATTTGTTCGTTTGTTCGTCTCGTGCTCGCTCCCCCCCCCCAATCCTAGACGGGGCGTCGCCCCCCAGAGAGTAATTCCTCTGTGACATACAAAGGGAATTAATACTTATTTTGGAGGGACCCATCCCTAAAAGGTCGTCTCCCCGCCAGCCCGCTGGACACAGATGCTCGCTCCGCCTCACAGACGGGCACTGGGCACTCTTCTCTGTCTCTCGCCTGGTCGCGGGTCCCCGGCAGCCCGATTTGCAAGGCGGGGGAAGGTGGGCGGCGGCGGGCGGGCGGGCGAGCGAGAGAGAGAGAAGCAGAGGGAAAATCCGCCGCGGCGGGAGGCAGCACCACAATGGGGAAGAAGTCGAAGAGATCCAAGCCGAAGAAGGGGCAGAAGGGAGGGAGCGCTGCCCGTGCTCCCGCGGCTGCGGCCGCCAGCAGCCCAACGCCCGAGAGGGCAGAGGAGACGCAGGCCCACCAGCCGCCGCCACCTCCCGACGCGTCATGTTGGATCTGCTTGGATGGCGATCCCGACGAGGGCGGGAAGCCCATCGTCCGGGATTGCTCCTGTCGGGGCGACGACGCCGGGTTTGCGCACATCTCATGCCTCGTCAAATATGCAGAAGGAAAGACAAAGGAAATTGAGGAGGCGAAGGTGTCAGGCCAACAAACTAGCCAGCATCCCAGTGAGCCGTGGGAGATATGCCCGCACTGCCGTCGTGAATATCAAGGCCGAGTAGCTATTGAGATGAGCAAATCCCTGCTATCGTATATTGACGATAACTATCCGCCGAGTGCTGAATTGATAAAGCTCGGCGCCTTCGCGACCATAATGCAATCGGCCTTCAGAATGCGCCCCGAACGAAATCCAGATGTTAGGGAGGAGGGGAAACGGGCTGCCACCCAAATGCTAGAGGTGATTCAAAGATCGGGTCATCTCGAAGATGAAGGATATATCAATGAGAAACTGGCTTATGCCCATATTGCTCTTGCAAGATTTTGTGAGGCGGAAAAGACGAGAGAGGGCGACGAAAAGGCGCTGGAATACTGGGGGGAGGCCAGGGATTTATACAAGTCTCGGGGCAATCACAAGAATGTTCGTGGAGCAGAGCAAAACATCGAACGGTTGAAAGCAAAGTGTGATGGGAGACCAGAGGACATTTACAGTGAGCAACTGCTGAAAGATTTACGGCTCAACTACCAACAATGTGTGAAGGAACACGGCGAGGAATCATCTGTCACCGTTCGAAGCGGAACCATTCTCATCACGAATCTCCTTCTCTCGGGAGAAAACAACTTGGAATGCGAGAGGTTATGTGTCAGGTTGCTGGCTATAAGCAGGAGAGTGCATGGGCCAGATCATGATTTGACTGGCAGAATCGAGAGTGGTCTTAAGCAGAGTAGAGTGCGATGGCTGGGGACGGTGGCTGCTGAGCCTATCGCCCATAGGGTCCTCGAGGTAAATGAGGAAGAGCGAAAGTACACAACCAAATCTAGTGACGGGGTGGCATCAGAAGTTGCATTCGATGATGACTACATGATAGTGCCAGGGACGCCCGTTGTTTGCCAGGGGCTCAAGAGTGCGCAACACCTAAACGGGAAGCTCGGGGATGTGAGGTCCTTTGACACTGAGACCAACAGATATGCGGTGCGCTTCGAGGACAAAACCCTGAATAAGGCTTCGGTCAAGGCGGTCAACCTGCGCATTGTTATGGATCTACCTGCCGAACCGTAGGGGCCGGGGCGCCCGGTTGCAGGCAGATTTTTCCAGTACACATTTCATAATGTTATTGCACCCTCTTTCGTTGTCACAATACTACCAACCTTCTAGCAATATTTCTCTTTACCTTATGAAATGGCATCTCTCCCCGTCTAACGAAAGAGAAATATGGATATTGCTCGCCCCCTACTCCCCCAATCCCCCTGAACATATCGTTCGCGGTTGTATAATAATATACACTCGATTCCCCCGTTCCCCGATTCCCTTGCTGCTCCTATTCCCCAATCCGTAGCATATCTCTGCTCCCCTTCCCCACTCTATATTTCCTTCCCAAAGAGGGAGCAGTTATCGTTCCTCCTTCAGATGACACACGCGCCACACGCAAAACACACAGAGGTCCCGTTGGATCATCATCGTATCCGTCGATGGCTCTTGGTCAGGTCGACGTTGGGCCAGTGCCTCCACAGGTTGACCGTGCCCCGCACGTCGTCCACGTCCTTCAGCCCCACCAAAAACTTGCCAATGTGGTCCAACTCCC
>JALLAP010000001.1:0-35460 GCA_036939355.1 Thalassiosira profunda | reverse complement strand
ACAGGCAAAGGGGAATATGCTTGCAGTAACACTTCTTTTATCTTTGCTTTTTTCCTTTTTGCTGTGGGTAAAGCCGAAGAATGAAAAGAGTGGAGTGTATCGGATGCTTTTAGAGGAAGAAGGTGTCCCGCTGAAGATGCTTTTTTTAGGAAGGGTGTCCCACAGAACTGCAAGATCTGCAGCTGCCGCGCCGAATTTTGAGGGCGGCAAAAAGCGAGGGCGGAGACGACACGAGGGTGGGGAGGAGGGACCTCCTCCCCACCTCCCACCGTCGCTGCGCCGCAGTTGCAATCAAAATCAACACCCGTTTCCGCTCGTGTCGAATCGGTGCGCCTCCTGGGCGTCACTCCTGCTGAATGATAACGCGGTCGAAGGGGAGACGAGCAGCGACGATGACGACAGCGTGGCGAGCTTTGCAAAAAGTAACGATGCCGGACGCGCCAGACCTGCAACACGCGGGGGGAAGAAGCAGCGCAAAATGTCGGGGGACGAGCGCATGCGCCTGATGGAGCGCATCTCCCTCTCGGACGCCGTATTAACGAGGGTGAGCACGTGATGTGTATGCAATGCAACAGGCAGCTTTTTTTGCAACCATTTTTGGTGCACGTGATGTCTGTTGTTGCAATGCAAATGCTTTTTGCAATGAATATTGACGATTGTTATTGATTGATTTATTGCAGGAGGTCTCGATGGACTTCCATCCCAAGAACAGTAACTGGAGCCACTTTGAGAATTACGCTCCGTCGTTCTCGCCGTCCCGACGACGGAGGACGCCCGGGGGGATGGAGAGCGTGGGGGAGGATGCGCACAATACGGACGACGAGGAGTTCCTCTGGTCGGAACCGCCCCCGAGGAAATCGACCGCGGAATCAAATGATGATGCAGCAACCACAATGAACTACACCGATCACTCCCTCCGGAGCAAAAAGTACAGCCGGCAAACGTCCAGCGACATTCTCCACCACAAAACGGACTGCCTCCCCTCCAAGCTCCTCATGGTCAGACATGGCCAATCCGAGGGCAACATCGACGAATCTCTCTACGCCACCAAGCCCGACAACGCCATGCGGCTGACGAAGCTCGGCTGGGACATGGCCAAAATGGCGGGCAAAGCTCTGAAGGAGGAGCTGCCGCCGGGGGAGACCGTGCACTTCATCGTCTCTCCGTACGCGCGGACGGTGGAGACGTTCCACGGCATTGCGGCGGCGTGGTGCGATCCAGGGGAGTTCAAGCATGTGCCCGAGAGGAGCAAACGGTTAAAGCTGTGGTACACGAGGCTGATGGAGATGGGCTTGACGTGGCACGAAGACCCCAGGATCCGGGAGCAGGACTGTGAGTGATTGTGCTGGAAGTTGATGTTGGTTTCTCCACAGCTCACAAAGCACACCTTTGCTTTGTCGCGCCAATGCAGTTGGCAACTATCAGGATCCGCAGGTGATCCGAAAGGCCAAGGCCGAGAGGCACAAGTTCGGATCGTTTTACTACAGATTTCCTCACGGAGAGTCGGCTTCGGATGTGGTGAGTTGCACCTGGAGCCCTTTGTGTTCCTGTGTCTCGAATACTCCCAACTCCTCAACTCACCACCCCTTTACATTCCAGTTCGACCGCGTGTCAACCTTTCTCGACTCCCTCTGGCGAAGCTTCGAGTCCGGCCGCGCCCAGAACTACGTCCTCGTGGCCCACGGCATCTCGATCCGCGTATTCCTCGCCCGGTACTTTCGATACTCGATAGATCAATTCCACATGCTGGCGAATCCGAAGAACTGCGAGATGGTGGCGCTCGCTCACGATGGTCTGGGGAGGCTGAAACTCGAGGGCCGGTGCGAGCTCGAATTGAGCGAGGTGGAGGATGAGGAATCGAGCGATGCAAAAGGAGGCGACGGAAATGGCGCGGGCGACGCCAGCAAACAAAAGCAATCGACAACGACTGTGGTCACCGGGTACAAAAAGCATTCGAGGCTGAGAACGCTGCCACCGCAGTGGGTGCGACCGCGGACGGTGCGCATGTGCTACGAAGATGAATGAGGAGTTTTCGCATTCCACAGCTATCGACATACAGAGAAACGCATATTTTGCTTTCATTGCTCATAACAAGTCATAATTCTAATCATGTGTCTGGAGACTGTTCTGTTGGTGCGGCAGCCATCTCAATGGGACGTCCCGTCTTGAGCCAAATGGCAAACTGCGAACTGAATTTGAGCCGCGGAATTGCCTCCTCCTTGTATGACAAATATTCGTCCAAAGAGAGCCTCATCTGCCGGCAAAAGACTTCGTCGCTGGCGCCCGCCAATAAGTGCAACGGGGGCCGGATGGCTTCGGAGGGCGCCTTCTTCGGGCTACCTTCCGAGAGCGCTCCAAGCTCCTGCGCGAGCAGTTGCTGCTTTTCTCGCTCCTCCAGCACGTAATGCCACCGCGGGAGGAGCCGGTTGTACAGCGACGTGGCGATGTAGCGGCTCCGAATGGCGACGTTCGATGGTCGCTTCGCGGTCGGTGGCTGTTGTTGCGTTCGCGGCCGCCCGTCCGCGTCGAGATCGATATATCCCGTCATGTTGAAAAACGACAGCGTGGGGAGGATGTTCCCCTCGTAGCTCAGGGTCAGGATTTGCGGGCACTCGCGCAGGCCGTCCGCGAGGGACGAGCCGCCCCCTTCCCACAAGCCAGAAAAGAAGTGAACCTTGGGCGCGATGTTCGCGGCCAGGCTCAGGGAATACGCCGACGGCGCGCCGGCGAGGATGCTCGCGGCCAGGCTGCGTTTTGGTTTGGCATTTCCCTCGCCACACTCTCCCATCTGCCAATCCCTCTTTTCATCGATTCCATCGAAATAGTCTCGCTTGGCACTCAGATTGCCCAACGACAGCGCGAGTATTTGCGGGTGCTTCCGAACGCACTTCCGCAAAAGCTTCCTCGATGCCTCTTCGTCGGGTTCGCCTCCGCTCTGCAAAATCTCCAAAAGGTACTGTATCGTGGGCGCCAAGTTTCCCTCCACCGACAGCCCCAGCACACCCGGCGTCGCGGCGACCACGTCGGCCAGCTCCGCGCTCGACAGGTCGCACGACGCGCGCAGAAAGTCGGCGGTCGGCGCGAGGTTGGCCGCGACGTCGAGCTGCAGGAGCACGGGATGGCGGATCGCAATTTTGGCCACCTTCGTTCTTTGGCGCGGTCCCAGCACCGAAAGGAGGTATTCCCCGGCCGGCTTGACGGTGTCCTCCAACGACAGCTGGAATATTGCGGGGTGATTTCGCTTGAGCTTGGCAATCCCTGACTGCGACAAGCCCAGATCGTTCAGCAAATACTCCTCCACCTCCGAATGGCCATTGCTGCTGCCGTCACCGTCGCTGCGGAGCACAGAGGCATTCCCGCCGCCGGCCGTGTACCCCACACCCCTGACCAACAGCAAATCGGTGTTCCTCTTCATGGCCTCGTGCAACATTCCTCCCTCCTTGCCGTCCCCACCGGCCAATCCGCCGTACAATCCCCTCAGAAACTCCACCGTGGGGACTAATCGACTCTCAATCGAGCGATGCTGCCCCAAAATGCGCGGCGACCGCTGCAGTATCTTCGCCTGCAGTTCCAAATCGTCGGGAAATGCCGCCCGCAAGAAGGAGAGGATGCGGCGCACGCTCTCGGCGGTGAGGGGACCGTCGTTGCTGCGCCTCCTTCTCTTCGTTACGCCTCCCTCCGCGGTCGTTTCCTTTCGCGAGGCGCCCGTCCGGGCGCGATGTTGGTACAAGTACCGGCGCGTCTTCGCCCACCGTTCCTTGCCCTCGGCGGGATAGGCCCGCTCCAGCAGCGCCATTAGGTCGCGCACCGACGGCTCCTCCTCGGGCTTCTCTGCGCACCGCAGAGGATCCGACGCGAGGTTGTTGCAATCGTCCTCAGCCGACCACTTCGTCGACAGTGGCATATGATTGTGACGTTGATGCGCCGCCGGAGCGAGGAAGGCGAGCGAGAAAGAAACGACGCCCGCGACGTGCGCCAACACGGCGACGGCCGCCGCCGCCGCCCTCCGCATTGTGCCGACGGACGCCTCCCTCGCCTCCAAGGCGTGGACCTCGAGGGCAGCAAGCTATTTTGGCTGGCAGCTTGCTGTTGGGCAGTTGGCTTGGCTGGAGGGAGCTCGTCACGAGTCCGTTGCTCCTCGACCACCCATTTCTTCGACTTGCAACTGCAACTGCCACTCCTCCTCGCTGCCTCCTCCTCCTCCGACCACCCGCGCCGCGTCGACCCCATCCCATCGTCCGCAGCCCGCTCGAGCGTCGACGCAGCCCGGCGGCCTCCCCTGCATCCTCGTATCGTCGTCTGCATCGCAGCCCTCCCCGCGCGGCTCCGTCATCATCCATCAAACACCAAACACTCCTCCAACCATGTCGTCCCTCCGCAACGCCGTCAAGCGGGTGACGCACAAGGAGCGGTCCCAGCCCCAATCCCGATCGCACCTCGGCCTCCTCGAGAAGAAGGGCGACTACAAATTGCGCTCCAAGGACTACCACCGCAAGCAGGACAGATTGAAGGCGATGCGGTCCAAAATTGCCAACCGCAACCCCGACGAATTTTACTTTGGCATGCACCGCTCCCAGGTCGACGGCCTCAGCGGAAGGAACACGGGACGCCACCAAAAGACGGAGGAGGCGCGGCGCATGCAGCTCGAGGAACAGGGATTGGGGCCGGACGCCGTCAAAATCATGAAGGACCAGGATCTCGCCTATGTTAGGATGCAGCGCGCGATGGACGGCCGGAAGGTCGAAAAATTGCAGAGTTCATTGCATTATTTGGAGGGCGGGGGAGGAGACGCGGGAGAAGACGACGCAACGGGCGTATCGGGCTTGAGCCAAATGGTGGCCAAGAAGCGAAAGCACACCATTTTTGTGGAGGGCGGACAAAAGGAGGCGGAGGAATTCGATGTGGCGAAGCACTTTGACACCCTCCCCGAGCTCGTGGGCCGGGCGTTCAACCGCCCCCGCGTCAAGACATTGGAAAAGCAGGCGTTGTTCAAGCTGGGCAAGGTGCCGTTGAAGGACGCCCACGACGCCTACTACCACGACGACGACAGCGACGGGGAGTACGACGCCGAGGGGAATCCAATTGCACCACAACAGCTCACCGAGAAGCAGCTCCTGAAACAACAGAAAGAGCAACGGCGGCTCGAGCGATGGGTGGCCAAATCACGCTCGGCGGCGTACTCGGAAATGGAACAGCGCCAACAGCGCCTGCAGAAATTGCAAAACGCCGAGGCCCACCTGGTGGTGGAGCAGCAGGCGCGAATGAAGGGACGGAAGCGGAAGATTGCGGGGAAGGAAGATGGAAAGCCGGCCGTGTACAAGTGGCGGAGGAAGCGGGCAAAGTAGGGGGGGGGGGGCAGTTTTGCATGGGACATTGGAACAATGTAACGTTGGTGGGAGATCGAAGCTAAATAATCGGAGCCTTGGACGTTTGTAGAAAATAGTTCAGTGCTCCCCACGTAGTTAGTCAGAAGCTGTTTATTGTTTATGAATGGTCAATGTGCCCTTTTCGATCAGCTCTCCAAAGTGTAATCCTCCAGATCGGCCTCTGTATCCTCTGTCTTACTCTGTTGTCCGACCGCAGCTTCTTCGGTCCCCTCCAAAACCCCCACTGCCTGTGTTTGTGCATGCTGCATTCGGTACTCTCTGATTCCCTTGCAAGTCTCTTTGTGCCCGGGCCAGGCTGCCGCGGCGCAGGCTTCCGAACAGTATTGCTGTCTCTCGCAGCCTGTGCATACCAAAAAAGTTCTGCGTGCCTTCCTCTCGTGGCATTGAGGACAAAGGCTGGTCTTGGGCCACGAGTGTACCTTTGCCCATAAGTCGTCCAAGCAGGAGCAGGGAATGCGCTCGCGGTACCATTCCACCAGGGCCCGCTTGCAGCCATTCGTGGCGTCTCTTTCCCTCATTATTACTTCTCTCTCCCTCGGATCTCCCAGACCATTTAAGAGCAGCGAGATGGCCCCCGTTATTCCGCCAGCGGCCAAGTCTTTTTTGACGAGATAGTTCACTCCAATGCATAGAAGCTCAGCCACAACGACACCGCGCTTGGCGGCGTCTCGCAAGACCTCCGGGTACCTTTCCCCACACTCAATCATCGCCTCCCTGGAAGCATTCGCCGTCATCATTACGGTGTTTTCACTCTCCGCCCCCACCGCATTACCCGTTTCATCACGAAATGTGTCACGGAAGACCTGCACAAATGTTCTGCTATCGCGCCCGTGCAGAGTTCTGTCAAAGCCATGTGTGCATTTTGCTTTCTTCTTCTCCCTCCCCCTGTCCTTTTTTCGCGACGGCATTTTATCTCCGGCGACAGCGGCAGGGCGGGCGAGACTGACGAGAAGACGAAGAGGCCAGCGCGGCCGCGGCTGGGGATATGAGGCTGGGGCGCGACGCGGCTGCCGGGGCGGGCGGGCGGGGCGGGGGGTCCTTTTGCTTTTTTTTGCCTGACCAAAACGCATTGGGTACAACGTACGCCTACCTATCCATAGATACCCGCCGCAGCGCCTGCCGGCACTTCATTCAAGCAAATAAACTGAACCAAAGCGCAACGATGCAAGCTCCCCACCGCGACGGCCGCCGCCAGGAGGGCGGCCTCGCCGCGCGCTGGCAGCCTCCCGCCCGCGCGGCGCGTCCATCATATTCGCGTCCGGCCGAATCTCGCGCCACAAACTTCGTCGCGCGGTCGGATGGTGCAGGTGGTGCATGTGGTGCATGCGCAGGTGCAGCAGCAGGAGGTGGAGGAGGCCGACAGCCGCGGGCCGGCCACGGCAAGGAGAACAACCGGGAGCGCCGCCCCCAATATTCCAAAGGCGATCCCCGGAACCGCGGCGACCGCGGTGGCCCCCGGCAACCGCGGCCGCGGCCCGCCAAGAAGGTCGTCGCGCCCGACGAGCCCTCGGCGGCCGGTGCACCGGCCAACGACGACGCGGCCCTCCCCCGCCTCGACCCCGCCAACCCCGTCCACGCCAAGCGCCTCCGCCAACGCCGGCGGCAAATCCTCTTCGGCAAGAACACCGCCGGGTACGAGGAATACACCAAAAAAGTCCCCCGCCACCGCCGCCGCCTCCGCTCCCCCGACTGCCCCGCCACGCCGGACCACACCCTCGACGTGCCCGCGAAACGGTGGCAGGGATTGGTCAACGCGTGGCGCCGGGGGTTGCACAAATACGACCCGCCCGACCTCCACCTGCGGCAGCCGGCGCAGGACAAAATCACATTGGCGCCGCGGCCGTGCGCCACCGAAGAGGATCGGCAGCAGGAGGAGATTGCCATGGCCAAGGCGGCGGGATTGCAGGTCGCGTTCGGGGGCATGTCCGTGGGGAGGAACTTTTTCGGGACGGAGGTGGGGGAGGAGGAGATTGTTGCGGCACCGTCGGCCGAGGGGGAGTTGGGGGAGGGCAAGACGGAAGAGGAGGCGCAGTTCGCGGAGGAGGCGGCGTACCGGCGTGCCAACGAGGAGGCCGGGATGGGCGACTTCTTGGGGGAGGGGTGCGACGAGGACAGCGACGACGACATCCTGTGAGGATTCGTTTATATTTGGAGAGTGGTGGGCACCGGATCACGGGACGTCAGCGATGATTGAATGGGACGTCCAAGTGGTTGCATTTGGGCGCTTTGGCTTTGGTCTTTTTTCGGAAGCAAGACGAGGATCTATTCTATCCAAGTCATTGCGATCAATTCTAAATGCCAATGCACCAAATTATCAGCCCTTGCTCTCCTCTGTCTTAGGCCTTGCTGCTTACGACTTCCTCTGGAGCTGAAATTCAACCCTCAACCAATTACCTTATGCCTTGGCTTCGATGTGGCCTGGCTAAGATTTGCAGATAAGGATGCGCGCCATTGTGCTCTCGACGCCCCTCCCCGCTCCTTCCTCTTCTCGCTCTAGAGCTCGGTGCTTTTCGTTTGGATAGGGTTGTTCATGTTCAAACAACTAAAATGAGCTGTATGCTAGAGTACGATAGTGTTACGTACGTAGTACCCAATGCGCTGCCAGCAACTGCCACTGCCAGATCGCGAGGAGGTGCACTTTTTGTGCCACCGCTGTGCAGCAACGCGGGCAGGGCCTTCGCCCCGGCCTCATATCCCCCGCCGCGGCTGCGCTGGCCTCTTATTCGTCGTCCCATCGGCGGCCCATCACTCGGCCTCCCTATGCGCAGCGCGCTGTCCGGGAGATAAAATGCCGTCGCGAAAGAAGGACAAGGGGAGGGAGAGAAGGGAGAAGAAAGCAAAAGCCGCATGCACGCATGGCTTTAGCGACATGCCGGGAGGTCGCTGGCGAGCGTTCGGGGATATCTTCCGAAACGCCTGGGGCAACACCCCATCCGCAAAAAATACCGATCTTCATCCTAATGTCCGAGTGTCGAATGCTGCTGTGGAAGCGATGGTCTGTGCAATAGGGGTTAATCCGGAGGCCTTCGCCCCCAATCGCGACGGCATTATTTCGGAGCTTCTGGGCTATGGAGTGGACTGTCTTCTCGCCAAAGAGAAAGAGAACGGAGTTTTCAGCAGCCAATTCGCCAGAGATGGCGACGGGGAAAAGGCAGAACGGCTCGCTGGGGGGGTAGCAGCGGCGCTCGTGATGGTCCAAACTTTATCTTTTGGTGACCCTAATACGGTCACGAGGGACAAAGATGCTGTCAGGCTACATGCTACTGTGGATCCGAGGGACGCAGAAGTCATCATGAGGGAGAGAGATGCCACCTTGGGCTGCGAGAAGGGCCTGGTGGAATTTTACCGTGAGCGCATTCCCTGCTCCTGCTTGGACGAAAAATGGGAGAAGGTGCGATCTCAGCAGAGGACGAGTCTCTGCCCTGAATGCTTTGAGAGGAAACCGCGCAGCTCCTTTTTGATATGCACTGGCTGTGAGAGACAGCAATGGTGTTCTGAGGCCTGTGCCGTGGCATCGTGGCCGGAGCACAAAGCGAAATGCAAGCGAGTCAAAGATGTCTTAGGGAAGAATTGAACTCAAGGAAGTCTTGTGAAGATGGGGAAGAGGGGCTGAGGAAAGGGCGCAATGTCAATTGTTGATATCTACATACATTCGACATCAAATAAATGCGATGCCTACAGCAATATATTACCCGCTTCCTCCGCCACTTGTGCATGGCCCCGGCTTCTCGTCCTCCTTCCCCACGATTTAGAGTCTTCTAGCCAGTTCTCTGCGATTGTTCTTCATTTTTAAAGGAACATCATTCTCGTCCGCCTTTTACATACCTGGAGCTGTCTGATTGTTTTCCTCCCCCAAATCACATGTCGAACTCCTCGACGTCCGCCCACGGGTCGACCTTGTCCAATTCCTCCAAATCTTTCAGGGCTTCTTTGATGAACTCCTCCTCCATTCGCAGCTCGGCCCACTTTCCGAGGTGGTCGTATTCCTCCGCGGCCGAATCCTTCTCCGTCTCTTGTGCCTGGTGCAATCGCTCCTCGACATACGAATCCACGGGGATATCATTCAGGAGATCGTCCTCCAACACGGCCTCCTTGAGCACCCGCTCCTCCTGTGCCGCGTGCTCGAACGTCTTGTGGGCCACGTCGGCGAGGTCCTCCTCGGCCCGTTCCTTCGTCCGCACTGCCATATGCAAACATATGCAGATCAGTGCATTCTCATCAATGAATTGCAAAAATCGCCACTTCACACATGCTCACCGTAGTCGAGCGCCGTCTCGATGAGCTTCGCGGCCATGGCCTTGGAGGCCTCGCCCTCGTCGAGCTCGCCCATTTGCTGCTGGACGACGAGGTCGCGCTCGGCCTTCTTGAGGTCGTCCCACACCTTGGGCATGACGTCCGGGCGCGCCTCGGCGTCGCTCTTGCCGGCGGCGCGGAGGGCCGTGGGCACGTGAGGAGAACTGGGCGACGCCACGAAGGATGAGGCGGCTGTTAGCGATGCGGCGAGGACGAATAGCTTCATGATGGTGGCTTTGTTCGATGAATGTGAGCGAGGTGCTCAGGCAGGCTCCTTTGATATCTTTTTGAAGGACGCCAGCGTTTCGCGGGCTCAGCGTACAGATGTAAATAGGAACTGGTATGATCTTAGCTGTCAAAGATTTTGGGGGTTTGTCCCGAAACGTGCACACACCCTGCCAAGTTTCAAGTGCTGACAACATCATGATGGGCGGGGACGACGCCGACGAAGATCAATCCTACTCCCAGTCGTCGTCCGATGGGAGCGATTGGCGCGAGAAGGAAAGGCGCCGGAGCCTTTTGGGCGCGCTCGAGGGCTTCGACGCGGCGCATTCCATCATCGAGTGCATCACCCGCCGCCCATCGGACGAGGGCGACAAACCGGGCACTGCTCACGTATCAACGCTCGCCGTGCTGTCGCTGGTGGCCCTGATCGAGGCCGACACGTCTACCGATCCCGAGGCATATGGATCCGACGACCTCCTTGAGGATACCTGCTATTTCCTCATCGATTTGATGCAACGCATTTATCGGGCAGAGGTGCAGCAGGCCTCCCCTGTCGACCCTGCCGCAAAGGCTGCCCTCCAGCGAGCGCTGTCGGTGCGCTTAGATAGAGTTAGCTTTGACGATAAGGATGGGTGCGAGAATTATGAATTTGGGCCAGACGAAGAAGGTGAAGTCTCTGACGTCCTTCTGACTTCTCCCTTCGCAAAGTTCCACGAGGACGAGTTTCATGAGGACACAAAGCCCAGAGCTGTTGAGGAGGCAGCGTCGAAGAATGCCATTGAACTTTGCCGCGCCACTTGTGTCCAAATCGAGGACGAGAACGATGCCTTCTATGACGATGAAGACTCGCCATACTTCTCGAATTTGTCCTCGCACGACGGACTCATGGGCTTCGTTCACACAGGTAAGTACATCTCTTTGCATAGCTTGCACGGTGCTGCAAAATGCCTCATCTCTGACGCCTTGGCGTGCTGCGATGTCCTTCCTAGGAGGGGGCCACAAGTACCGTGAATTCCTTGGATACCTGTACTACTTCGATGCCGAAGTTAGAGGAAATGATCGGGGCTTCCGCTCATGGGAAGTAGCGGATGAGTTTTGGAATCCTCCGAGAGAAATCTTCTGCGATTCTCAAAACGATGTCGCTTGGGTCAGGGCCGATGAGCGCATCAAGGGCTTCGCTATCCGCCGCCGACGAGAAGGCGACAATAGCAGGGTGGTCTACACGAAATACATCTTCAACATTGCATCGAATCCCAAGCCAACGGGCTCACTGCTGGATGCAACGAGGAAGAAACTGTTGGGGCGCAGGCCAGCTTCATCTTGCTCTCAAGGCCCTGCGATGTTTTCGATGGGAAATCAGAGGCTTGGATGCTTGACCGACGGCTACTTGCAGGAATGGAAACTCGACGAAGGGAACCTCCACGATGGAACGAGGCGCCTGGTGAACAACTACTCAATCGAAGAGCAGATTGCAGCTGCCGGGTGGAGGCCGGAGGATGTTCTCAATTTGCAAGACACTACGTGGATGGATGACTGCGGCAAGGCCGAGATCACCCGCGGGATCAAGCCAGATTCGATTCGACATGTGGACATTCGCCCTCCTTCGTCCGTCGGTTATCTCTCCGGTGGGCGCTTGGCGTTTGCAAACAGCTCTTATGATGCTGTGGGGCAAATACCAATCTATGATCAGGATTTGCGTGAAACATGCTGTCTTGTGGGCTTTGGGGGGCGCTGCTGCTGGGTGAACATTGTGCAGAGGCCCACATTTGCAGAGGCTGGAGACGAGAATACGTTCGTGGCCAGTGACCACGAGGGTGCGAAGGTATTTGATCTGCGCTCTGGAATGCCCGTGATGAAAATGTATCAGGAGCATTTGAGCAGCTCAACGCCCGTTCACATCGCCGGCGCCAAGTATGTCTGCAATCACTTAGGATCTGGGGGAGCTATGATGTGGGACCTTCGTGCGCAAAAGCCTCTCTACTCCCTGCCAATACGCTGGGACACTGACGTTTCTTGGGTTCCGTCGGGGGTTTGGCCGAACAAGCCCCCTCTGCTCATGTGCAGCGATGGACTCATTTACAGATTCGGTGGGACGGACGCGGTTTTCACTGCAGAAGGGCGTCGGCATCAGGAGGAAATGGCACGGCATTATTGGGCTAGGGTTGAACGTTAGTGGTGCAACAGGATGGAGATGGAGATTGGTGTGGGACGAATGATATTCGTAAAGCATATTCGTAAAGCCGAGCGTTCGCGGTTCTAGGCTCTTATCAATTCAATGGGTACGCAACAAACAAGATATTGATTTACTCATATCGAAGAAAAGCTAGCCTTGCCCTCTTGTCCCCTCTCTTCTCACATGGCAGCTATAGTAGCGTAGAGGACGGCCACGCCTCCAACAAGAGCGCTCACAACGCCAATTCTCGCCGATCCGGCCGAGGTTCCCGGCTCGCCGGGAGGAGCAGTGGAGGGTGCATCGGCGCTTGCCTTAGCAACCACGACGACATCGTGGATGTCGGAGCGCTCCGTTCCGGGATAGGCATACCCGCCCGCCGGACTGACCACACCCGCCGCATCGGGCAGCAAGTTGGTGGACCTCAAAACCCCCACCAGCGCCCCCGATTTGCCGCCCTCCTTCAGTTCGACAATGCCCACTCCCGGACAGCTTCCTTGCGCCGAGTGCGTGGCGCTCACCGGCGCCGGCCCGCGCAGCGACAACATCATGTACTTGCCGTCCGGCGTCGGCATGATGAAGTCGGCCCCGGGATTGTTGACGGGAAAGCCCTCGCCGCCGTCCGTCACGCTCGTCGCCTCGCACGCGCCTCCGCCCTTCGCCACGTGATCCTCCACACCTCCATCCGCGGACACGAGGCTGTACGCCCCCACGTGCTCGCCCGTCGCGGTATCGAAGACGTCAATCACGTCCTGGATGCGATCGACGACGTGGACGTACTTGCCGTCGACCGTCCCGGCGAGATCGTGGGCGTCGCGCCGGGTGCTCTCGCCCGGGACCTGGCCGGACGTGTCCTCGAGCACCCCCTCGGTCCGTCCGCCGGTGGCCGTGCCGGGGAACTCGAACGCGAAGCTCGGGACATCGAGCTCGTCGGGATCGAAGCCCCAGAGGGCCCACATGCTGTGGGCGATGCCAGCCCCGGAGGCGAAGTTGCCGCTGGTAAAGTAAACCGTGTCGGCGACGGACTCGCCGCAGACGCCAGCGCCGTAGATTTCCTTGTTGCCGTGCTCGCCGACGATGGCCATGGGCGTTTGCTTGGAATCGGTGACGAGGAGGCCGCCTCCTCCGAAGGTATTGAACGTCAGGCCGTTCGATGCCATCACTGGACAAATGGGCACGTTGTTCGGACGTCCCGGACTGTCGAAATCATCGCCCTCTGCAGCTGACGCGCACCCATCCTCCTTGCACTGTCCGCTCGGCGTCAGTTCGCCAAGATCCGCATCATCGTACGATCCCGTCACACCGCCAAGCAACGGCCTCCCAAACGCGTTGGTCCCCTCAAAGAACGACGCCTCCTCCGCCACGCTCATGCTTTTCCCGACGCCCATGGTCGCGGACTTGTCGAACGCGGCTGCCGTGATCTTCCCCTCCTCGTCTCGCTCAATGTTGATCCGCTCGACGGCCTTGCCGGCGAGATTATGAATGACGATGGCGCTCCCGTCGTCGTTCCAGAAGCTCATGTGGACGTTGCGCGTGGTCTTGGTGGCGTCCGGATCCTCGTCGGTGGGCGCGGCGTACGTCATGAGGGTGGCACGGAAGA
Source organism: Thalassiosira profunda (assembly GCA_036939355.1). Lineage (NCBI taxonomy): Eukaryota > Bacillariophyta > Thalassiosirophyceae > Thalassiosirales > Thalassiosiraceae > Thalassiosira > Thalassiosira profunda. The sequence continues at coordinate 21,785 of JALLAP010000001.1, read as the reverse complement.
GGGCTGGCGACGAGGGGACATTGCAAAAAAGTGAGCACATGATGATGATGTGAGCATCTTTGCAGCAAACGTATCTACCACAACGTTTGCGCTGCAACTCACCCACGGCTTCCTTGGTTTCGGCGTCGACGATGCCAAGGTATCCTCCGCCGGGCGCGAAGATGTTGGCGGTCACGTACTTGTTCTGGGGATCGCGGGTGATGCCGTGCCAGCGGCCGAAGCCGCCGGCCTCGGCGAGGGTGACGCCCGAGACGCTGTCGACGAGGTCCGGGTGGAACATGGCGAGGAGGTCGCACGGACCGGAGTCGGCGTCCGGCGTGCAGGGCTTGCTGGGCGGGGTGGCGGCGGTGGCGGACGAGCGCTCGACGCTCAGCTCCGGAGGAGGGCTCACGACGCGGTCGACGTCGTGCGAGTCCCAAATCCAGAGGAGGGAGCCCGTCGTGCCCAGGGCCTCGGCGTTCGCGACAGAGTTGGACTGATCGCACGCCCAGACCTCGTAGGCGGCCTCAGCAGAGTCGGCCTTGCCGTTGACGGCGGCGGCCAGTCCGGCGACGATGACGGAGGAGGCGAGGGCGAGGCGCATGATAGGTCGATTTTATGAGAGTGCACAAGATGTGCTCATTTTGAAACCCCCGGTAAGCTTGCATCGATACATTGCGTGCAGCATTGTAGGGTGCCAGCATCAGCTGCACCTGTCAGCGAGAGGGTCGTGAGGAACACATAGGAATCTACATGATGAACGCTGCTCGGGCAGGATGGCAAGCAATGACACCGCAGGGGGCGGCCAAAGACCCAGTCTTGGGCCTTCTAAAAGGTATCCTTTGATCTTTAGGTCGCACAAAAGCGACATAAAAAATCTTTCCGTTCGAGGGAAATTTTGCAACCTTGCTCGCCTCGATCGATCGTTCGTCCCGACGAGGCGCCGACCGGCGCCGCCTACACACAATTGCGGCACAACCGTCGCCCTACTTACAACTGGTGGCCATCCACAATAGCTGCGCGCATCCAACGAAGCAAACCAAAGCAAACGAGCAAGCATGACCTCCCGCTCCGTCGGCATGCCCTCCGGCACCGCTCAACCCCGCCCCTCCCCGCCCTCCAGCCGGCCCACGTCGCCCACCTCCCCCGAGCTCCCCCGCTGGCGCTTCAAGAACGCCTCGCGAAAGTTGGGCGGGTACAGCTCCGAGTGGAACGATGGAAAGGTGTTTGGTGGCGAGGAGGCCGATGAGGGGGCGGAGGAGAAGGTTGGTTTCATGGAAGCGAGGGCGAGGTTGAAAAATGTGCACGATGATGAGAAGCGGAGGAAGGATGCCGAGTTCCAGGGCGGCAGTGGCGTCACCTCTAACGTGACGACCGAAGACAAGCAAGACAACTTGAAGACAGAGGAACCGCCGGAACCGGAAGCGCCGGCCGCAACTGCAACTGACGAGTCGTCGTTCGACGCGGCCCCCGACGAGGCTTCCGCCCAACCCGCCGACCCCGAAGATACGCTTAGCACCGCCAACCAAGAAGACGACGATCGTTCGCTCAGCACCGCCAACAGCCGCGCCGCGCAGTCGCACAAGAGCTGCTTCGACGAACTGCAAACCCGCGAAGGAGAGCTATTGGAGGAGCCAAAGCTGGCGTGGGGACCGAACAACGAGGAGATGAAGGGATTGATGCAGAGTTTGGGAAGGCTGGTTTATGGCAATCAGGAGGAGAGCGACGAGAGCGAGGAGGAGGAGATAAGCGTGGTGGACGAAGTGAGCGTGGCGGACGAGGCTATCAAGGCCGAGCCGGTGCCAGATGAGACACAAGATGTGAACGGTGTTAATTCGACCACGATGGATTCGGACGATATGGACGATGAGGACGAAGATGCCGACGCCGAAGTCCAGACCATCAACAGCGGGGATATTGGCGGAGATGCTGATGATGACGAGCTGGACAAAATCGAGAAGCAAGAAAAGTTGGACGACGTCGACCTGACCACAGAGGAGGAACCCTCGGTCGAGCACGAAGACGAGTTGGAGAAGGAAAAGACCACGACAGAGGAACCCGTGCGGTACAGTCGGCGTAAGAAACAACTCATCCTCCTCTCGATTCTCATTGTCATCATCATCGTGGCCGTGGTCCTCGGTGTATTGTTGGCGGGCGGCAACGCCGGCGACGGGACGTGCCGCGCGGACGGGGAGGAGTGCGTGCCCAACAATTGCCAGAATTGGAAGTGCGGCGATACGGACTGCTGTTGCTGCGGGGGGTTGACGTGCGTGGCGGACACGGGGTTGGGCGGGGAGCGGCCCATGTGCGCCTAGAGGAATAGAGAGGGAGAAATTGGATGTCGGTTGTACCCATTGCTATTATTCTTCAAAGCCGGTTGTATTGGCAGAGAATAAATATCACGCAAGCATTATAAGAGAAACCCTAAAATAGGAGAGCGCATTCCTCTCCCCAGACTCTCTCAAATGAAAATATCCAGGGGCAGCATCTCCAAGAATGGCAACACAGCCGGGATGATGACATTCATGTCGCTGCCACAGCTTCTACGGCGTGCCTGCCTGGCTTTCGCATCCTGCCCACTGCCATTCATATTGACATTCCAAATGGCTAGCTCGAGCATCGTAGCCAAATCCAACAGATAACAGTAGGCAAACCAGTTTCGGATCAATCCATGTTTCTGTTCCTCTGTCTGCTCGTCACGACCGAGAATTGCATTCACCTTTGCCTCGGCCTGCTCGAGCTGGTCTAAGCTCCTGTACTGCATCCACTTCGAGACTACCAGCTTCTTCCCCCGAGTGACGGGCATTGTCGTCCTCATCAACTGACAGCTGGAATGCCCGACATCAACCACAAAGGTAACGGGGCTGATTGCAATGTGTTCCAGAGCTGTGCAGTTGCCGAATGCTCCATCGCCAATATAATGGATCCCTTCGCTCAGAGTCACCTCTGACATTTTCATGCAACAGCTAAATGCACTTCCCCCTATCCTGATGGTAGAGGAAGGAACGGCGATTCGCTCCAACGACTGGCAATCCCAAAATGCGCTGGCCTTAATCACCTGCAGTCCCTCCTGTAGCTCTGCGTGCTTCAACTGCTGGCAATGGCAAAACGCGGATATTCCGACTTTCGATACAGTCGAAGGGATGCTGATGCGGCGCAGCGATGTGCAATGGGCGAATGCACTATTCCCAAGACGCTGCAGCCCCTTATTCAATCCCACCTTTGTCAAACTGCGGCACCATTCAAATGCTGAATCTTCAACATCGGTGACAGATGATGGAATATTGATCCGAGCCAAAAGACCGCAACTATAGAAAGCTCTCTTGTCAATGCGCTGGATCCCCTCGCCAAGCTCCACGTCCGCCAAATTGTCGCAACACTCGAATGCACGAGCTCCAACTGAGGCGACGGTGGATGGGATGGCTACACGATTCAGCCCATTGCACTCCAGGAATGCCTTCTCTCCGATCTTTGTTGCATTGCTAAGATCGATCGCCCCCAACTTCGCGCACCACTGAAATGCACCCTCGCCAATCTCAACTGACGAGGCGGCAGTCCAAGAAACACGCTGAAGCGATTGGCAACGATAGAATGCATAATCCGAGATGGTGGTGACGTTGCTGCTCAGATCCACCTCCCGCAAATCTCGACACAGCCGAAAGGCCTCTCGCGGAATTACAGCGACGTCCGGAGCCACGCGGATCCGGCTGGCGTTCCGGTGCCATTCCTGGACCGCGCCGCCGTCGTATTCGGTCCACTCCTCTTCCATCCTTTGATGTGCACTCTAGCCCTGTTTTATGGCCGCAAATATTTTCAGTCTCCTACCCCACACCCTTCAGGACCTGCCCGCGCGCGAGGGTATGGGGGGAGAGCCTGTTATGGGGAGGTATGGTAGTATGGAGCCGGAGCAGGAGAGGCAGGCCAGGGAGGAAGCGGAAGCGGAGAAAAGCAAAAGTTACGAACGTACGACGTACAAACTGAAGTACGTAGATACAACCTTCCCCCTTGCCCGCGCGCCGCCCCCGCCCCCTCATTCCTCCAAGATGAAGGCCGCCGCCTCCCTCCTCCTGCTGCTGTCGCCGGCGGCCCGCGCCCTCCAACGGGCGGACGGGCCGCGGCCGGTGCTGCGGTCGTCTCGAGATCGGCATCCGCGCCGCGGCCGCCGCCGTCCGCTGCCATCATTTGCAACTGATGATGGGCGGTGCACCTTCGCGTCCCCCCCACCCCGAGGGCTGCAATCCTTGCCGTCGTCGTTGCAATTGGTTGCCGGACGGAGGAGCGCGGGCGCGTCTATTTTTGCATTATATGCCACGCCCGCCGGCAGCGCCGAGGCGCTGTTCCCGTCGGACGATTCCGACTACCACGATCAGGCACTAAACAACAACGGCGCATCAACCTTACTGAAAGACGACGTCAGATCCGGGGAGGGAGCAAGCGCCGCAACAACCAACGGCAGCGCAATATTGCAAACGGCGGGGATGCTCCATCCCACCCAATCGCGGGTCCAAATCGGAGATATAACCCTCGTCGATCCGGTCGACGTCGTGGCCGATTTCATCTCGGACCGGTTCGTCGAGCAGTCGTTGCAGAAGAGGTCCGACGACGGGGGCAGTGCGAGCGCGAAGGAGCAGGAACGCGCACAACAAACACCACAAACCTCAAAGGATGGATCGATTAGCTCGTCGACATACCGTCTGGAAAGTTATTCGCCGGGCTCGGCCCTCGACGCCCTCGCCCGGGCCACGCAAACCTACACCCCCCTCTCCTACCAGATACGGACGGTCGTGCGGGTGGTCCTTCCCAGCCTCGCCATGGCCGCGCTGGCCACGGCCATTTATCCCTCGATGGCGCAGTGGCTGGTGCATTTGCAAACGCCCACCAACAGCGGGGAGGACCTCTACAATGACCAAGTGTTGACCGTCCTCTCGAACGATTTGTCCCAGTACGTCCAGAACGTCCTCACGACGTGCGCCCTCCTGTTTGGGATGCTCGTGGGACAGACGTACTACTTCATGTACCAGCAGCAGGAGTTGGTGTTCTACGCGCTCTTCGCGGAGGTGACCGAGGCCAAGAGTTTGTTGGAGCAGATATCGTTGCTGTCGTACGGTCGGCCAGGGCTGTACCCCTCCCTCTTATCCAGAATGGACGACTACGTCCAGAACGATTTGAAGGTATTGAGCACGCGGGATCCCATTGCGACGACGTCTAGATTGCCAAGGGACGATCCGCTCGAATCAATATTGTATGCCACGTCGGTGGGGCTGCCCGGGAGCGCGTACGAAACGGTCAAGTCGTTACGACAGGCGCGGGCCGATCGCTGCGGGGCGCTGCAGCGCAAGCTCCCCGCATTGCACGTGTACTGCCTGCGGTTGTTGGGGGTCATCGTGCTCGCGACGTTCCCGGTGTGCGGGTCGGGAAGCCAGGCCATCGCGCCCAACGTGCTGATGCTGCAATCGTACATGTTCGGGATACTGGCCTTCGGCCTCACGTTGGTGTTGAACGTGGTGGAGGAATTGCGCAACTCGCGCAAGCGCGGGGCGTACAACGTCGACGGGATATTGGAGGTGATGGTGGGAGGGCTGGAGCGGGAATTGGAGGAGAGGTTGGAGGGCAAGTTTTGGGGCGTGGGCGTGAGCCCCGACCTTCCGACGAGGGGCACTAGGGATAATTTGTTGGGAGAAGGCGTTGCAGATGATGCGGAGGAAATAAGTGGCGACAGCGCAGACCAATCGCGCCCATCTCGCGCTCGGCGAATCAAAAAGTGGTTGGGGAAGGTGCGAAGGAGATAGCAACTAAGCACCGCAGTGAGGCAGTCATCTCGAGTTCATCTTCATCTCCACTGTTTCTTAATATTAGTCGAAGAAGCGAGTAGGCCCAAACGTTGTCTTTCTTGTGTTTGCTTATTCGCTCACTCGCTCGCTTTGCCAAAGCCATCGTATCCGAGCTTTGGCATCGATGCCATGTTCTCGGCTGCTCTATGCTTTGCTTGTTTAGCAGCATCCGGGCAAGGGGCTTCCTTCGCTTTGATTTTCTTGCCGTGTCCTTGACTCATTTCTAGATAGCGGCTCTCCGATGTCTATTTGCATTTCACTTGCCATCTCTTGACGGATGACATCATACCGTGATGGGATGTATGCGCTGATGCCCACCTGCCGCTCGGCCCATCCCGAATGTCGCTCACCAAACCTAGAACCCGAACATGCTTTTAATACCGGCGAACGGATCGAGCGGCGCCGGCTTCTCTGAAGGTGCAACCGCTGCCACCTCGCCCTCCTCCTGGAGCTGGTGGGCAATGTCCTCAAGCACCGCCACTTCCTCGTCCAGATCCGCGGCCTCCATCGTGGTTTCCTCAATGTTGTTGGTAGACGGCGTCTTGGGTGCATCCGCCGCTTTTTCGACCCCCTCCTCCTGGAGCTGATGGGCGATTTCCTCCAGCACTGCGGCTTCCTCGTCGAGGTCCGAAGCCTCCATTGTGGTTTCCACGAGGCGATCTGCCACCGCCGCCGCCTCGGCATCCACATAGATTTCCGCAGCATAAATTTGCCCATCCTCCTTCGTGCCCACACGATAATGCACCGGCTGCTTCGATTTCAGGAAGCGAAATCCGTCCATGCGAATGAAGGACTGGTGGGCGAAGACGTCGTGGGCCCGCTCGCCGGGCGAATCGTCGGGGGTGATGAAGCCCCATCCGTGAGTGCGGTCGAAGAATTTTACGTGCCCGCTGTGAAGTGTGTCGTCGGGCGATGGGTTGTCGCTCGCCATGGCGAGAGGTGAGGGACCTACGCTGGCCAGGCGAGCATGCGGGACGTTTGTGGTGAAGGCGCTGGCACATCTGGCGGTGCCAACGATGGCCGCGAGGATGGGGAGGGGGCGGTAGGGCGACATGGTTCGTTCTCAAAGTTGTGCGTGAAGTATGTAGAGCGCCGAGAGAGCCGAGAGGCGAGAGATCTTTGTTGACACCTTTTGCGACTGACTTCTGTATCGCGCCCGACTGGTTCACTTCCCTTTTCACTTGCTCCCCTCCACTCTTCACCCCCGCCGTTGTTGCCTGCCGTTGCCTTCCGCCCGCGGTGGCCGCCCACGCCCAGCCAAACAACTCGCCAAACAATTCATAACAACCTGCAGTCGTTTTTGTGGCCTTGGATCGCGGGGGCCTGCCGGGGGACCTCCCGTCATTTTTTGGTGCACGCAGCTGCGGATCTTCTGCCATTCATCGCGCCCGCATTATTACTGCAGAGCGACGGAGGCTGCCGAAAGATTTATTCATAACACCGATAATTTGTCGCCATGCCGTCGCGGAAGAAGGACCGCGGCAAGCAGCGCAAGGCCAAGCAGAAATGCGACGAGGAGGCAGCTCGCAAGGCGGAGGCGGGACGGGGACTCGATGAGGAATGCGCGCAAACGCTCCGGGAATTGAAGGCGAACGGATTTTTTATCGATAGGGGCCCCGACGGAAGCATCCGCATGCACCATCCCATCCTGGTGAGGCCGGGTGCGAGTCTCGAGGAGTTCACCAATAGGGTGCGCGGCATGAGGCCAGATGGAGAGTTCGAGGAGCTCATCAAAAACAGGGAGGTGTTGAACGACACGGAGAGGCAGCAGCTTGCATTCAATTACGTCCACAGCTATGCGGAGGAGCTGCGGGAGGGGGATTTCGAGGCCACATCTGTCATTGCTCGCAACCTTTCTGACCCCCATTTGGGGCCGCATCTACGGGACGAGCTGCTGAAACATGATATCTCCTCGTTCATGCTCCGGTTTTTGAGCCAGTGCGACAAATCCGTAGCTGCTAAGGTGCTGATGCCGTGTGATGATGTGAGGGGAAGCGCCCGAATACCTTTCCTCTGGTTGGACATTCTCCGGCTGATTGTTCGGCATGACGGGTGCCCAGACGACGTTCTGCTTGAGGTGGCGAAATCCCTCGGTCCGGTCGTCGATGGCATGGCCGACGAGAAGAGGGTGTTGTTCCAGAGCAAGATTGTTTGGCACATGTGCATGTCGCCCTTCTTCGATCTGGTTCATTGCATCATGAAACAGTCGAGAAGAGGGTTTGAGGAGATGATTGCGTACGAAGGCTTCCTTCCCTTTGTTGCCCAGGCCAGTTGCTGGAGTGTGAGCCGGAAGGACATTGTGACGGAGGCTGGGTTCTTCCAGCCACCAGATGCTTTCCACCGTATCATCTGCGTTGGGGCTCAACAAATCATAGGTGCAGTCATTGACCGCCAGAATGAATACGAGAATGAATTTGAGGGAGAGCCACTCGTCAATCCATTGGAGCAGATAGCACGTGCTCCTCTTTTGAGCAACGATCCAGGATGCCTCGATTCGACGATCGTGGGGATGGTCGGTCTAATGGATTGCGACCACCAGGATTATGAATCCCTGATGAAACGTCTCCTCGATCCCTTACTGCTGGAAAAGGGGTACGTGGATTCGCGTGTGATAGCAAGGATAATGGAGATTGGGAGGGACTATGCAAATACACTATTTGTAACGGCCATGATGCAACCAATCCTTGGCCTGGATGAAGACTACGAGCACATTCCACCAATTGACAACAGATATGCGGCTGCTATTCGTGCTGGATTGCTGGAGGTTCTCGCTCGCGCTCCTGTCCACGATGAAAGCAGTGAACTGGCTGAAATCTATTTGATTGCCAAGGGAATCTATGCAATGGCGGGCCACAGAAGACATCCCGAGCTCTCTGCGAGAGGAAAGCTGAAATATTGGAGGCTTTTTACACGTTGCGGAAAAGTCGGTCAGGTTCCGATGCAATTTGCACGGTCGTTGAAGATGCAGTCGACTTTGGCACTCCTATTTGCTGCAACTGCCTCAAGACCTTTGACAGGAACGTGCTGCGTTTCTGCCAGAGTTGTATGGTCGAGTGCTATTGTTCAGCCGCCTGTCAAGCAGAAAGTTGGGATGCCGGGCACAGTCGTCTCTGTGGGTGGCCAAAGTGGGAGGGAATCAATGCAACCGAGCACAAGAGGTGTGAGATCCTTCGTCAAAACGTGATGATGAATGGCTGCAGGTTCGTTCGACAAAACATCGGCAAAATCCAGCTAGCACTGAAAGAGGAGAAGTGCAATGCCGTCGCGGTGTCTTTTACAGAACATCCTCCGAGGTTCGAACCACTGCACGGGTCGGACGAGGAACGCTCTGGTGGTTTGGAATGCGTATTCGCTTTGCCGGTTCACTACGGGTTCGCAGCAAAATCTGGGAAGGAGGGGATTGTACTAGATAAAGTCATCCCCCAGAGAGTGGTGGCCCAGCTTGAGTCCAATCTCGGCAGCGAAGCAACCGCGGATGACCTGTAGACGGCGTTCGAGGTTATGCAAATTAGGCTTGGGGTGGCGTCGCAAGGCGGGTGCATTAGATGCACTGCTCTCGCGATTGTAATCCACTACTTTGATTCAGTATTCGCCGAATCTTGCAGATTTAGTGACGAGCCGCGCTTTTACGGATCGTCGCTCGGTACGATGGATTCCGTGCCGTAATTCCTCTTCTCGACATACCACCTCTTTTTGAAGATCACCTGCACCACCGGCCGCAATTGATCGGAGATGTTGCGCATCCCCCGATGCAGCAGCCGGTAATCATACCATACGCCGTCGCCGCTCTTACAAATCCCATCGTACGTCGTCCGCGTCAATTCGGCAACGGGACCAAAGCCTACCAAATGCTTCGATTTGTGGCTCCCCGGCCAGAATTGCGTGTACCCCACCGTTTTGTCGAGGTCGATCAATGGCAGAAATAAACACACTGCGTACGGCGGATCCAATTCGCTCGCGCCCTGGATGTGCTCCCCGTCAGCGTGCCATCGTTGGTCGACGGCGCCGGGCCGGCTGTACACCACCGACAAATCGAAATCGATCTCGTCCCGTTCGCCCAGGCAGCTTGTCAGCAGCGATTGCACCTGCGGTTTGTTCAATATGCACCGCTCAACGAAATCGGCCGCTCCCTCGCACTCGTCCAGTCTCAGATCGAACCGCTGCACATTTCGACTGGCAATCTCCAGAAAGACGAAGCTGTCCTTGCCCACGTCCAACTCCGGCCGGTGTATTGCGAGGAGGGCGTCGACGTTTGCAATCGCTTGGTCGACCATCGTCCGCAATGCGGCCACCTCTTCCTCGTCGAGGATTGCAGTTTGCAGCACCGCCCCGTATTGTGTCATCAACTGGGACGCATCAAAGTCCCACCGCTCGCACGAAATCGCTAGTAGTTCGTCGTAGGCGGAATCTATTGGGCGGAGGGGCAGCGGCGCCGGCGAAGTCGCCCAGAGCTCCACGAAATACTGTGGTGGCCGTCGCTGCTCTCCTTTGTTGCAATCGTCGTCGCTCCCTTTGGTGCCCACCCCGTTGAGCAGCTCGTCCACCCTCGCCACGATGGCCTCGGGCGCCACCTCCTTTGCATCCTCATCGTCGTCGCCCTCGGCATCCACGGCGGTGACGGCGAGCAGCAGCGTCTCGGCATTATTTCTCTCGGCATCCTGTGTGGACGATGTGTCCTCGCCCCACCGCAATGCGACGCCGTCGATCGACGGCAGGCCCCTCGCGATGCGCGTGGCGAGGCCGGGAGCGGGAGGGCTGATGCCCAGGAGGGCGTGGGCGGGGGGCATGCGATGTTGCGTCGAGGTTGGTTTGAGGTTGTGTTGATGGCCCGCCGCGGGCCGCGGGCCTCCCAAGTCCCAAGTACGATACCTAACTTACGCGGTACTAAGGCGTCTTAGTATGGAGTAAAGAGAGTAACTAATTCCTACGTAACTTACTTAATATGCAAACGCCAAAGGCCTTTCTTGCAGTCGCCAACCGAACATAAACAACCTGCAGACACGAAGGCCAGCATAAAATTCAACGGTCGTTCAACGGCAGTTGAAACTTGATCCGCCCGTGAATTTCGCTTGCAGCCACCTGCATGCAAGCGACGCGCTGCACGGTGTGATGTGAGCGCTTTGGGGGACAGCAAGAGACTGCAAGGAAGGCAACCCACCCAACACCTTGTCGGGATCATCGGCAGCCGAGGCAGAGGAGAGATCGACTCGTCGTCGGGATCGACGCCAATGGACAATCAATAAACAAACAAGTCGGCGCGAGCGAACAACCCTTTGACCAACTCGGTTGGACATCCCCGGGCCTAAGAACGATGCAGCTCCTCAAGTCCAAGGCGACGGGCGCCACGGCGTCCAAGCCGCCCTCCAAACCCGCCACCACCACCAACAATACCACCGCAGACAATGCCCCCACCCCCTCCACCAACAGCAAAGCCGGCACGTCCGGGTTGCCCGCCGCCACCAACAAAGCCGCCGCCCCCAAGGACGAAACGGCCACCGCCCGCGCCACCGCCGCGGCCCTCGCGCGGGCCAAGGAGGTGATGCGCGCGGGCGGGACGCAGGCCGAGGCGGCCGCGGCGGCGAAGGAGGTGGCGCGCCGGGTGTTAAGGGAGGAGCAGGCCAAGGCCTCCGCGAGTGGTGCGGCGGGTAACACGGGGGGAGCGGCTGGTGGTAATAACAACACGAATGGAGCGGGCGGCAGCAGCGGGGGCACCCAGAGCGCCCCCCCGGCCACCGGAGGCACCGAAGCCCACGGTGGCAAGCCCCCCCTCGGCCCCCGCACCTTCCGCGCCGGCCTCCTCGGCAAGTTCCGCAAGAAGAAACGGTCCAATAAGAAGTCTACCAAGAAGCGCAAGCCCAAGAGGGGAGGCCGGCCGACGATCGATCCCATCGACGAGGAGTCGTCGCTGACAGAAGAAAATATTGGAGGGAAGGGGGCAGGGTCGGAGGAGGGACGGGACGACGCCGAGGAGTCCAACGGGAGGAGCGCCTCCCCCGTCGGCAAGGAGGGACGCGCGGCGGACGACGTTAGGGACGTCCCATCCTCCGCCGCCAAGAAACGGGAACTGCGATCCAACCTCGAAAAGTCGTCCGTCTTCGCGTCCAAGTCCAAGGCCAAGGCGACCGCCACGGAGGCTCCCAAATCCAAGGCCAACGATGCCCCCGCCAAGGCTTCCGTCCGGGCCACCGAATCCATCCTGTCCGACGACTACTCCTACAGCACGGCCAACTCGGCCGACACCGACTCCGCCTACTCCTACGGCGACTCGCGCCTGAACACCAGCAGTCGCAACTACTCCCGCGAGTACGATCGGAACCCCTCCATGTTCACGCACCGCCCGTCCTACGGCCGCAACAACATGCCCTCCATCTACATCGAGGCCGATGCCCGTTCTACGGAAGACGTGTCCGTCCTGGCGTCGAAGGAGAGCGCCCCTCGCGATCCCAACATCATGGACGTGCTGACCTTCAACGGCGTCATGGCCGCCGTCGACGATGCCGTGGACGCGGCGTTGTTTCCCGTCGATCCGCACCCGAGCCTGACCGATGGCGCCGGAAGGAGGGGCGCTAACAGTGCCCGGAGGAATCAGGGGGATACAGTGCACGGCGCGTTAGGGGGGCGGTCGGTGGGGGGCGACACCCGCCAATCCCGCGGGGGATTCTTGAGGTGGCTGTGCGTCGACGTGCCGGGGTACGGCGAGGCGTGCGGCGAGGCGTACGGGGACGGGGACACCAAGTATTCGTCGAACGAGGAGACGGACGGGAGTTTGAGCTTGAACGACTATTATGCGACCCGGAGGGAGAAGCAGGGGCAGGGTGTCAGGAATGCGGCCATGGCCGCTGCTGGGTCGGGCGCGGCTGTAGGAGTCGGGGCCGACGGCCTCGAGCCCAACAAGACCGTCTCCTGGGCCGACTCCCTCGACGGCCCGCAACCACCATCCAACAACAACAACGCCCCAACCGCCAACCACGCCCGGTCGCACTCCAACAACTCGAGCGTCCTGCACGCCGTGGCCCGAGGCGCGGCCGCCGGCCGGGATCCCGCCGTTGTTCCGAACTCGTCGCTGCGGAATGCGCGGTGGAGCGGCAGCCCCGGCGAGGCCAATCGAGAGCGGGCCGGGACCGTCGAAAGCAGCGCCATGGCCAGCCAGGCCACCAAGGGCACCAAGGACACCAAGGGTTCGGACGGGGCGGCCTCGGCCCCGACCGAGGCGGCCAGCGTCGGATCGAGATTGTCGGCGCTGTTCAAGTGGGGCGGGGGAGGCAGCAAGGCCGGCGAAAAAGCGGGCGAGGCGGCGGGGGTCGAGATTGCCGCCAGTCAAAGCGAGCCACCGTCGAAACCGACGGCGGCGCCATCCGCGGCGGGCAACCCGGGCGGAATCGCGGCGAACAACGACGACAAGCCCAACTGGCGGGCCTACGTGGCCGACACCGTCCCAACGATGCCGAGCGCGACGTCGCCGCGGAGCACGGTGAGCCATCCGAGCGCGGTGGCGGCGGCCGGGGGCGGGTACCGCTCCCCGACAGCTCATCCTCAACAGACGGGCCCCCCGCAACCGCAGTATACGTACCAGGGCCCTCCTACCGTAGGATCGGCGGTGGTCCCGGGCAAGGGCGGTTCCTACGTGGCGCCGTCCGTGTCCGGGCCGGCGACGAGCGGCATGGCCGTGGCGCCGGGCTACACCCAATCCATGTCCACCCTGGCGATGGGCCATCAGCCGCAGCCCCCGTCGCATCCGCAGCAGCAGCCCTACTTGGCGCCCATGACGGCCTCGCCAATGACGGCCGGTCCGCAGCGGTGGACCCCCCGCGTCCCCAAGATCAACAGCAACCTCTCCGTGGAGAGCGAGGACGATCGGACCGATCGGTACGCCGGGATGGAGCAGGAGGTGCGGGAGGCGGAGGAGGAGCGGGCGTACGGCGCCCCTGCTATGATGCCGCAGGGGCAGGCTGTTGGTGAATACGGGTACAGCGAGGCCGCGTCTCCGGCGCTGCGGATGCTGATGACGGAGGACACGGACGGGCCGCCGGCGGAACGGTACGGCCCGCCGCCGCCGCAAGTGCCGACGGTGGTGCAGCAGCAGCCTCCGGCTCCGACGCAGCAGCCAGTGCAGCAGGTCCAGCTGAATCCTATGCAGCCGGTGCAGCAGGAGCAGCCGCAGCCGGAACCGCAGCCGCAACAGGTGCAGCAGCACCGATCGCAGGCGAGCATGGCGAGCAACGACTGCAGCACGCAGCTCGCCGAGGCCAACCGCAAACTGGGACTGTTCCAGCAGAGCACCGAGACGGAACCCGCAGCGCAGGGAAGCCACCCTCCTCCCGCCTACCATCAACACCGGGTCGATCCCAACCCGAGCTCCGTGCGCTTCTTCGCGGAGCAGCCCCCGCCCGCGACGGTATCTGGGCTGGCAGTGGACGTCGGCGCCCCGCCCGTTCAAACGCCGCAGGACCCCCCAGCGATGGCCTCGCCCACGTCGCCTGAGCACGCGGACGGGTACGCGGCCGCGGCGGCGAGCCCGACGACGCCGACCCACGAGGGCTACACGACGTTTGCCGCCTAGGAGGAATAGATAATGCAGGGAGACAATAAATGCATGAGATGTATGTTTAATCAGTAGAAGGAAACAGTTCTCACTGCTCTACTGCTCTGCCCTTCAACTCTCAACATATCAACAACATCTCTTTTGCACGCACAAATCTTCTCAACACTGCCAATCAAACGTCGGTACAATCTCCATACTTCGTTCACCCTATCCCCCTTCCGGAAAATTGCAACTCTATTATGTGTTGCAGTCGCCGCGATTGCATTTTCGATTTAACGTTCATCCTTCGATCTTCTCCGACTGTCCCGCGTGCCCCACAAACCTCGTCACATCCTCCTCCGCCAGCCGCGGCGTTCGGTGCGCGCAAAAGATGTGCGTCGTGGGCCGCAACTCGTCCAGCCTCTTGATGATGCCGTCGTCGTCCCTCTCAAACATGGCCAGGGGGCAGTCGCGAAAGTCGAAGTCGGGCAGCTTCGACTGATTGTACACCGACGACCCGCACGTCCGGCAGCGATGCCGCGTCATGCCCGCCGACGTGTCGTATGAATCGAGGTGGTCGCCTCCCTCGACGACGCGCAGGGATTGGCCGGCGAATCCCACGAGGGCCTGGCCGGCCGCGGAGCCGAGGCGCTGGCAGAGGGTGCAGTGGCATATGACCGAGAAGATCTTGGAGGAGGGCGAGGCCACGATGCGGACGGCGCCGCAGAGGCAGCTGCCGCGGTAGGGATCGGCCGAGACGTCGCTCATGATGTTGTGTGTGCAGGAAGCGAGGGCAGCTGGGCGAAGGCTGCTCAGCCAAGAAGTCTTGAGGACTCGCTTTACAAAAGATACCTTGTGTGTGACACGCGTCCTACAGTACTTTCTGAGCGTGGCCGGGCCACTTCCAACATCGAATCGCAAATCATCCTCTCAGTCATCCCTATTGCAAGTCAACACCCCCTGCCACAGCTGCAATGATTTAAAGAGAGCCCTAACTTCCGACAAAGCGTCTCAAAAAGTACTTGATGGTCGGATTGCCCCGTGCCTTGGGATCGGCAGAAACCCAGCCTATCAGGGGAGGGCGTGAGCGATTTGCACTGCAAGGCGCTATCCAGCACTTTGTCTTGGAGAAGCCCTCGTATTGAGGGTCGCCATCTTCTTCATCGAAGATCGTAGGATCAAACAGACGGAGAATAGCCCATCCCTCGAAATCATCCTCTTTGATATATTGAATGGCGAAAGTCACCGGCGTGCCGTCCCACGTGTCTCGCTCCCACTGCTGCGGATCCTCACAATGAGGTTCGTACCTCTTAGACCAAGGACATATTCCATATTCTGCCCAATATTTCCCATTGGCTTTGCACGCCGTCCCCGCCAGCTCGATGTGAGATACACATCGATCCACGAAATGTTCTTCCTCCCATCGTTTGCTCTTGGCCACAAACTTTTCGGGGAAAGTCTGGTCATCAACGGCGGGCACCCCAGCTGCTCCATTTGCGGCAAAGTTCGTCACTCTGTCAGACAGGCCCAATCCCAACCTTTCGTTGTTGTCCAAAGAGTATTTGAGGGCCGGTGCCAGCTTCGTCAGATGTTCCACAGAAAAGCTTATCCTCCCATACGTGGCATCGCCACCTACGAACATCATATTCCAAATGTAAGGGACTCCAAGCTTGAATGAATCCTCCATGTTCGCACTGTGAGCAACAGCGACCAAGTCGACGACGAGGTCGAAGTCCACGGCAAACTTCTTCTCCAACGCCCCAATGTTTGATGGACGAAGGTAGTCCGCGACAACCTGATTGCAGAGCCGACGTCCCTCCACAAACTCATATTTATCATAGAAAGGTACCACCTCCAGCGCATCCTTGGGCGTCATATTCCGAATGGCGATAGGATCATCGAGAAACGTAAGCATTTTCCTCCACACATCGGGGGATATATCTGGGAACGAGATGGTGCGCTCTTCCCTCTCCCTCATGGGCGCGGCGAGCAAAGCGTCAACTGCGGCAATAATGATCGGCAATTTGCAGTGTGAGATCGATTCGCGGGGAGTCAAACAAACAAAGTGCATCACCGCATGCACCGGCAGCGGAGCGGTGCACACATGCGTGCACCAACTCACTGTAATTGCTTTTGCTCGCCAGATTATTTGCATGATGCCACTGGACATTCTCCGCGCCGTCTCCGCCGCCCAAAACTACCTTGAGGTCCGGCTCGCTGGACCGCAGCCGCTTGGCCTCGTCGCTTGCCATCGTGTGCGCAGATGCGTGCACGTGCACCAAAAAGTGGCCGCGTCTAAAAAACCTAGCTGTGTGGTCGGCAAAATCGCTGACAATCCGGTCTGAAATCTCCCCTAATCTTCCGATGCAACAGCCGGAGATGCGAGCAGGGGGTTGGGGGTTGCGGGTTGGGGCCGCCGCCGCTCCTGATTCTTGATCGATGCTGTGCTCTCTGCTCGTGGTGGAGAAGTGGAGAAGTGGAGAGTTGCAAAGTTGCAAGCTAGTCGCAAGTGCCGGCGCGGGGCGCGCGGGGGCCCCCCGCCCCGCGCCCCGCGCTTTCAGTGCATGTAGCATGCACACTGCACACTTCACTTCACAGCACCCAACTCGTCGCGACGATGAAGCAGCCACTCCTCCTCGCCATCGCCGCGGCGTCGGCCTCCGCCTTCGCCCCGTCGCCCCTCCAGCCCGCATCGTCGTCGTCGCCCACCGCCCTCCGCGCCACCCGCCGCGACGCCCTCCAACTCGCGTCGAGCGGTCTGGGCCTCCTCGCCCTGACCACGGCCGCGCCTCCCTCCCACGCCGACGTCCTCCGCGCCCCGGGCCGGTGCGCCAACGGCGAGGGCGACGGGTGCGCCGCCCTCGCGGAGGACAACGCGCTGATCCAATCGCTGCAGCGGAAGAGCTCAGAAAACCGCGAGGCAAATCAACGGGTAGGGAACAACACTTATGTCGATGATGCCGACTTGCTGTGCCGGTGGTGGCCCCGAAAGTGCACCGACGGCGCATTCCAATTTGGATGGGTGGGATGGGCCGCCGTCGCCGTGATACTGAACGATCTCACCTCCTCCTTTCTCGAAAAACGGCGCGCTGCCGATGCCGACGAATGAACAATCGTCGCGGCTCGGTTGCGCTCTGCTGCAATTGCAATGCGTGCACTTGATACAAACAGGAGGCGCTGAACGCGTACTACATGAAGAACTACCCCGACGTGTTCGCCGTGTCGGACCAGCGGATGGTGAAAAAGCCCGATGGGAGCTTTGCCCTGTACTCGACGGAGGAGGTGAATCGGATGACGCAGGAGGGGCGGGTGACGATTGAGTATCCCAAATCGAAGGGCGGGAGGATTGCCGATTTGACGCAGAAGCCGGTGCTGGTGCTGAAGGAGTGAAGGGTAATGGACTTCGAGGGCATTGCATCAGGAGTGACGAGATGTGCGACGTTTTGCTTGTTGACTACAACGAGCTGCGAGGGGTGGGCACATACCACGGCGAGCCGAATCTCGCACCCGGCGGCAACGCGAAGTAGTAATGGGAGGCGCGCCATATCGAGAGGAAAAGTTGGCAACAACAACATCACATATCTACCGGTCTAGCACAGACAAATGGTTATGCTTCAACACTGATCCTCGATATCTGTTCTGCAGGAGAACCTCGGCAAATTGCCAGCTCTGGCGCCAGCATTTGTAGATACGATATTGTACAGCCCTTTCGGCAAGCACGCAGCTCTCCCAAGCATCTTAAAAAACTGATTGAGTGCCAGTCGAGATTGAATAACCTTGGACTCGAGGGTTCAATTTCATCTTCAAGTTGTGGCTGACATTCTGTCTGACACCATGTCGCCCCGCAACAATCAAATGTCTCAAGAGATGAGGCAAGTACGATCGATTGAGATGAAGAGCGCGCGTAAAAACACGCATGAGTTGGGTTCCACTGAACTGAGAGGCAGCTCTCTGTAGGGCATATGTACTTAGAAAGCAGTCGATGATGAAGTGGCTCGCAATAATGCAATTAGACAATATGTTACATCTCTAGCGAGAGCCGACCTCTTTAACAAAACGAGGCGTGCTTCGATACATGTACAAAACTTGGTCCGTTACGGACCGATATCGGCCGAAGCGAGAGTGCGGCGCTCTCCCTTCGGCCGGTCAAAATTCTTGGGCTCTTCTCGGACACAGCCCTGACATATCTTGGGCGGTCTACGCGTTCGACGCCTGGAAGGCCCCGATCGTCCGCGCCTGCCCCCGCGCCCACTCGGAGTGCCTTCGCGACGCTTCGGCGATGCGCTCCCACCGCCTCGCCGGCGGCTCGCCCGGGGCCGCCCGCCGGGCCTGCTCGGTCCGCACGGCGAGGGTGACGAGCTTGCGATTAATGGCTCGCTTGCGCGTGTATTCCTCCGAGACGAGCTGCCGCTCGAGGCCGTAGGGGGTGGCGTCTTGGTCGGTCGCAAGTGCGGGATCGCGGCCTTCGGCCTTGAGGCGGCGGAAGAGGAGGATTTCCTGCTTGGCGAGGAGCTTGAACTGCGCCTCCTCGGCGGGGGTGTACCACGAGGAGTAGGGCGCGGCGGGGTCGTCTTGGGGGGTCTGGTAGCACCGGAGGGTGGAGGTGGGGGAGAAGCGGACGGTTCGTCGGCGCTTCGCGGCGGGCAGGGAGGACGAGTCGACGGAGATCCGGCGGGGGACGGCGGTGAGCTCGGCGTCCGCCGCCTGCGTCGCCGGCGGCTCGAGGCAGTGGCAGCGCCGCGGGAAGTCCACGATCAGGCTTGCCATGGTCGTTGTTGTTGTCGGAGGGCTCATTGCAAAATTTATGAACGTGCTGCATCATCGTCGTGCATGCATCACCGCGCGCGAGGCAAGCAAGAGGCCCCTGCTTTTTGTCTCCAGCAAGATCCTCGAGATCGGCCACCGCAGAGAGAGACATTTCTACGCAGAGAGGGAGACATTTCTAACAGCCGTCATCCGTGAAAGACTGCAAAGTCGAGCATCTTTTCGTTAAGTAAACCACCCATTTTAGCATCTTCTCATATCATTTAGCTATCCTCAATGCGACACAGACAAACGATTGACACTGCGAAGACAAAACGTTAAGGGGTCATTCGTGCGTGGCGAAGATGATCGTGAATCAACGAAGCACTTTCCGGGAACTTTCCATAAGTAAATCTGCGAATTTAGCAGGTTCCGGTGACGTGTGTGGGCCATCGAAGGGAAAAGAACGTCGAAGATAAACGTTGCGACGCTCTCTGCTTTCTCACGAAGTGTCTCTCGGTGGAGATGCCGACAGTTGATACGGCATTGCTCGAGGGATAACCCTAACAATTTTCCCATTTTATCCCTCCCGCGAGGGTTAAATGTGACCAAACTTCATGCCGAAATGTATTGGATCCTACGTGAATATTTCTCGCTCAATTTCGCAGCTTTGCCCGGCCGGCGCGTTTCAACGGGCCTGAATTTCCGAAATCTTTGGAGCTCGCAAAAATCCTTTGCACGCGGCGTTGCAGAAACTTAGACGGAATCTTTTGGAGGAAGCGAGGTACATTGTTAATTAAATTCGCACACCCCCAACTCCCGTCCAACTAACCCCAACCTCACACAAAGCAAAGGACGACCTCCTCTTGGTGAGTGCGTGGACCGTGGAGGCCGGGCGGGGGCGGCGAGGCGGGCGGGAGGCGGCGGAGGGCGGGGCACGAGTTGGTGTGGGGCGTCGGGAGCGCGCCAGCGGCCGAGGGGGGTCAAACGCGGCGTCGAATGGTGCACGTGGCATGTCACCTGCTCGGAGACGGAGAGGGGCGGGCGTTGGCTGTTGTTGGCGGCTGGGGGGGTTGGAGTTGGAGAGATGACAGGCAATTCGACCGCCCGACGACAGCGGGGGCCTGTTTGGTGGTCCTTTGGGCCGTCATTATTCACGCTCGAAATATTTATCTCACCCAATCCACCCCTCCTCAATCCACCGCACAGCCTTTTCATCGCCACACCACCCAACCCAAACTTTGCAACCATGAGCGAGGAAAAGGAATCCGACTACGGCTTCATCTTCAAGGTCTCCGGACCGTTGGTCGTCGCCGACCACATGAGTGGCGCGGCCATGTACGAGCTCGTGCGCGTCGGCCACTCCAAGCTCGTCGGCGAGATCATCAAGCTCGAGGGCGACACGGCCTCCATCCAGGTCTACGAGGACACGTCCGGCCTCACCGTCGGCGATCCCGTGCTGCGGAAGAAGCAGCCTCTGTCCGTCGAGCTCGGCCCGGGCATCATGGGCACCATCTTTGATGGCATCCAGCGTCCCCTGGAGCACATCTTTCAGGAGAGCGGTGATGTTTACGTGCCCAAGGGTGTGGACATTCCCTGCCTCACCCGCGACGTCCGGTGGACGTTCGCCCCCAGCGCGGCCATTCGGGAGGGCACGCCCGTCACCGGCGGTACGAGGACACGTCCGGCCTCACCGTCGGCGATCCCGTGCTGCGGAAGAAGCAGCCCCTCTCGGTCGAGCTCGGTCCGGGCATCATGGGCACCATCTTCGACGGCATCCAGCGTCCGTTGGAGCACATCTTTCAGGAGAGCGGTGACGTCTACGTGCCCAAGGGAGTGGACATTCCCTGCCTCACGCGCGACGTGAGGTGGACGTTCGCCCCCAGCGCGGCCATTCGGGAGGGCACGCCCGTCACCGGCGGCGACGTCATGGGCGTCGTGTACGAGAACGAGATCATCCACTCGCACCGCATCCTCGTGCCCCCCAACGTCTACGGCACCGTCACCAAGCTCCACTCCACCGGCACCGACGGCAAGGAGACCTTCGTCGTGGACGACGTGGTCATGGAGGTGTACAACGAATCCCAGGACCGGACCCACCGCCTCACCCTCAGCCACTTCTGGCCCGTCCGCCGTCCCCGTCCCATCACCGAAAAGCTCCCGGGCAACGTCCCCCTCATCACCGGCCTTCGCGTCATCGACGGACTCTTCCCCTCCGTCCTCGGGGGGACGTGCGCCGTCCCCGGCGCCTTCGGGTGCGGCAAGACGGTCATCTCCCAATCGCTGTCGAAGTTCTCCAACTCCGACGTCATCGTGTACGTCGGGTGCGGCGAGCGCGGGAACGAGATGGCGGAGGTGCTGTGCGATTTTCCCGAGCTGACCATGACGATTCCCGACAAGGACACGGGCAAAGAGAAGGAGGTGGGGATCATGAAGCGGACGACCCTCGTGGCGAACACGTCGAACATGCCCGTGGCGGCGCGCGAGGCGTCGATTTACACGGGCATCACCCTCGCGGAATACTTCCGCGACCAGGGGATGAACGTGTCGATGATGGGCGATTCCACCAGCCGGTGGGCCGAGGCCCTGCGCGAGATTTCGGGACGGCTGGGGGAGATGCCCGCCGACAGCGGCTACCCCGCCTACCTGGGCGCGCGTCTTGCTGCGTTCTACGAGCGCGCCGGCCGCGTCTCCTGCTTGGGATCGCCCGA